>JAJOOS010001846.1:0-27769 GCA_029582725.1 Solanum chiquidenum
GACAATAATATAATCATCACTAATTATTTGAATTATTAGTGACAAAAAATAAAGTCACAATTAAATGTAAAATTTGTAGTTAAATTTTATAATAATTAAGTACAAATTGTAATTCGTCGCTATTGAATCATCATAGTTTTAGTGAGCAAAATATTTCGTGCCCAAATGTAGATTATTTTAGGACAAAAAATGATTTGTCATAAATTGGGTACATCATTTAGTGACAAAATAATGTGTCATTGATAGCTTTATATTTGTAGCTAATAGTACTCAATAAATGGCGCCAATTTATTTTTTGGTGGGAAATTTTAGTAGACAAAATTTTGCTACGAAATTTTATGTTTCGTCAATTAAAGTATTGGCCATAGATCTTTAGCAACGTAATATGATTTTCGTCATTAAAGATGAACAATTAATATTTTCCATATATGTAGTAAAAGAAATATACTAACTAATTGCAGAGAGTTTTGATCGCAATTTTTTTTTATGATTTAATAATAATAATTGCAACTTTTGTTGCAGAGGTTTTGACTATTGGTATTTTTGAAAAGTAATTTTTTTTAACTGATTTAGTCATCAATTCGTTGGGATTAAATTAATTACTGTAAATTAACTAAAGTGGTTTATTGCTCACTACAAATTTCTAATATATTTTTTTTAGTGCATGATGAAAATTTGTGTTCTCTATCGTATTTTATTGTAATATAACTTAGAAGTGAGTATCTGACTTTTGTTAGCTATAATCGCTCCAATGAATTTTACATTTGTACGAGTGTTTGAAAATTTGTTGAGACTCTTGATAGTTTTGGAAGCTTTGTTTGTAATTTTTTTATTCAGATTATCTTAATGGTGTTTAGACCATATTTTTTATTATGTGATGTAGTCTATATTGTTTGTCTGGAGTATGGTCTAATAAATAATTTCTCTAATTTTTTGGTTTAGTTAAAAATGTGTTTATAATTAGTGATTCTATAATTAAAACCAAGAATTTTTTTGTAGCCAATAATTGCCCCATTCAACTATGAAATTTAGGTCATAACCATTCAAACATATATAAAAAAAATTTGACAAACATTCATTGTGACTAAATTGTAAGTAAATAGAGACAACAATACAAGTGTCACTAATTGCTTGAACTATTATTGACGAAAACTAATGTCACAATTGAATACAAAAATTTGTAGTTAAAGTATACCATGATTAACTACAAATTATGCTTTGTTTCTACTCTATCAATATATTTTTTTGCGACAAAGTTTATCATATAAAAAATTTAATAAATTTTAGGACAAAAAATGATTCGTCACTAGTGTGTCAATATATTTTGTGCGACAAAAGTTTTTTGTATCCAAAAATTAGCTAATTTTAGGACAAAAATGATTCGTCACTAATGCATCAATATATTTTGGCAACATAAATTTTTCGTATTCAAAATTTAATTGATTTTAGGACAAAAATGATTTGTCACTAATGTATAAATATATATTTTTGTTGACAAAATTTTTTCGTATCCAAAATTTAATTAATTTTTAGGATAAAAATGATGCATCACTAATGCATCAACATATTTTTGTGACAAAAGTTTTTCGTATTCAAAATTTAACATATTTTAGGACAAAAATGGTTTGTCACTAATGTATCAATGTATGTTTTTGTGACAAAAAAGTTTTGTATCCAAAACTTAACAAATTTTAGGACAAAAAATAATTTGTCACTAATGAATCTGTATAACTTGTAGATTCTCGGTCAAATCCATTGTCTCAAGGTCCGCAAACCAGAATTGGAGCAATAATCTTGTGCAGCTGCTTAGCGCCCAGGTAGGCTAGATTTATTTAATTGAGTAGACTTAAATCCATGTTGACTGCGTAGTATGTTGATAATTGATGGTAGAATTCATGCGTAAGCATGGATAAACTATCATTCAGGGGCACCATACTGTTTCCTAACTTCCATAAACACATGACATAACACAATTATCATGTCTACTTGTTATGGAAGTTGGGAAACAGTATGGCGCCCCTGAATGATAGCTGATCCATTCTTTCTGTATATGTATGATAATAAGTTGTGTTTGCTTGTTATATATGTCTCGTTACTGCATGAACTACAATGGTCAGGCCCAAATCGGAATGTGGTATAGTAAGTGGAGGCTGAGTTTCCCAGTGTTGCTATATATTCATACTTTAGGGAGGTGGTCTGCGTTCTTAAGTTGAGAATTGGGGTGGTGTTATGTCGTAAATGTCAAGGGTAGGCATTATTTGGCGAGGGGATTAGTATTGAAACGGCTAATAAGCCTTGACAGAACGTGCTACGGAGTCAAGGGTTGAGTGGTGATGTGGAAGAAGTAAGGGTACGCCATAAATAGTTGTCCTAACTGGTAGTCGTTTTATTTGGGAACTCTTCTAAGAGGTAGAATGGTTAAGTTACGATCAAGAAAGGAGCGAGTAAATGCCTAGAGTCAAGCATATTAGTATATGCTAAAGTATTCAGAAATGGAAAGGACAGAAGGATCTGAAGGTGGAGGAATGAATAATCTTATTGTATGTTCCTACTAGTCGATTTCTTATATTATGCGGTGGGCATCGGGTTGACCAATGATGCCTAACAGTACGCATGGTTTGTACTGATACTACTCTTGCTATTCCTTTTGGCATAGTCAGGTTGTAGTGTTAGTGATGTTTCATAGGTGAAGACGAAGACAATCTCCAATAGCTCCTATTTTTCCTTCCATGTGGTGGGAGCTGCGTCATGTGTTATTATGTTATATGTCTTGTAATTCTTAGAAGCTCTTGTACCTGTTTAGAATAGATCCCTGGGGTTTTAATTACTTTACAAGTCTTAACTCGAATTGTTGACAAAACTCCTTATTTTATAAAAGTTCTCATGAATGTTATTTTATTGCCATTTTTATTAATCTTCCACAAGTCTTAAACTATTTGGGAATCGAGGGTTCTCCTACTTAGGCGTTAGAGTAGGTGCCCACATAGCCGGTGGGTTGGGTCGTGACACCCTCCTAGTCGAGCATTTTTTAGATGAGTAGTATCATTGACTCCTTGAGTTCTGCAGTTGTTGAGTTCCAAGTATTGAGTTTTATGCTTGGTTATTGAAAACCTTGAATTGAGCCGTTCACGTCCATAATTCGGCATGAACCGTATTTTAAGAAGTCTATTTACAAATTATTTTAAAATTTGTTTTAAGACTTGAGCATATGAGTTTGAGGAAGAATAGAGCTGAGTTCATTTTCTTTAAAATGATATATGGGAAGTAAGTATTCCTAAGAGTAAATGTTTTCACATTTAAGATGAGAGGAAACAACGATTTCCAAAAGTGTTTTCATGAGCAGTTTTAGTACCATCTCTTTTAAGAGAAAGATTTTGAGTAATAATCTCAAACCATAGAAAGAGTTATGTTTTTAATCATATGAGTTAGTTACATTTTGGGAGTAATATTGAGCACCGATATGGGGACGAGTTTAGATAACTCAAAGTTTCCATAAATCATGTAGACAACGTGGGTAGAAAGGGCTATACTTTTTAGATGATTCCTTCATGCATTTTAGCATAGACTACTGGATCCACTTAGTTGAGGAGTTCTATACCTCGGCAAGGTATATAACAGTTTTGGCAGTGTTGGCGAGATGTTGTATCATCACATAGCTCATAATGATGGTTGTCGGTTATAGAATCTCCCACAGAGTTATATTGTATTTTTATATACAAATTTATTTGTTATTGTATTCTTCATACATTGAGTTGCTATCTACTGTTTTAAAATCTTTCCATATATTGCATCTTTTATTGTTGCTTTATCTTGAGTTGAGTATCTTGAGTTGAGTACCTTTGAGTTGAGTATCATATCTTTGAGTTGAGTAACTAATCTTTGAGTTGAGTATCTTAATCTTGAGTTGAGTTTAGTTGAGTGAGTTGAGAAGAGGTAAGTATGTTTCCTTTTTATCAAGTTCAAGCTTATGTTTATACTTTAGAATTCCCCTTACATGCTCTTACATTCCATGTACTGATCCATTTGGTATGCATCATTTCATGATGCAAATACGGGTATTCAGGATCATTAACAGACTCTTCGTTGAGGTCATGTGATATTCCAGTCAACTTTGGTGAGCCTTTATAATCTAAGGTCACTTTAAGAAAAATCGTGTGAGCTCAACTAAAGCAATTAATACCATATTATGTTAAAAGTATTTTCAATTTAGTAACCCCACATAAAGTACCTCCCAAACAAGTAAACCTTTTTATATATTTCAAATAATTAAGTTACAAATCTATAATCAAATAATAAAATAGCAAAATGTTCACCTTGTAATTCCCTCCTCAGTTTCTCCTTCTCTTACGCCTAACTCAAAAAAAAGTCGAATCTGGGAGTACGATAGTGTGTACATAAATCTTACATCTATCTGTTATAATAAATCTCCAGTTCATTTTCCAGCTCAGTTTTTCTCCTCAAATAAGAATTATGTTTTGTTATCACTAAATCCATCACTCCAGTCTTGCCGCGTAATCTAGCATCATGTATCATCACATTGATGTTTCTTAAATGATGTCTCAAATTCTCCAACTCTGTGCAAATCCCTCGCCTTCTATCGCCGTCATCATTTGACAACGTCATTACCATGATAAATTAATTACTGTCAAACCTCTCTAAAACAACAATTAATTAGGACCACCAATTGTGATAATAATTGAAAATCACTACACTTAGTACCTTTATATCGACACTTAATTCAAATATATTATGTTACTATCAAATATAAATAAATATTCAAATTATATAGTATATATATGACTCGATAGACGAACACAACAAACTCTAAGGAGTACATCTCTAGGGAGATACAATCAACAACGACATTTGCGTGCGTAAATATTTGACTATGCTTACTCATATTATTGATCACTAATTTTCCAAAACATTTAGCCAATTGAACCTGAAAAGACTGAAACATATTTCTCCATATTGAACACACCCTTATTTAGGAAGGAAAAAATAGTGGTGTTACTGCATGTTATAAAGTATTTTTGTTACATGGGATAACTTCACTTACTTCAGAGATTTTCCTCACACTAACATTATTTGTAGTAGCTCGTATAGGTGATTTAACCTAAGATATTATGTGATTATCTATTTTGAGATATTACTCTTATAGATCAAATTTGATTGTATGCTTGAGGTAAGTTAGTCAAGTTTGGTGATTTTTTAAGTTTTTAAAAATTGGAAATATAAATCATATTTAGAAAAAATACATTCAAATTCTCAAAGATCTTTGGCAAAACTATGGTCAAACACAACTCCAACTTTGAAATTTAAAATAAAGTGAATATTCTTTTTTGTATATATTTTCATGTCAAAATACTCACTTGATATTATCTCACAAGTGAAATTGAGATGTATACACAGATCTTTCACCTATTTGTGAAGACCATAAATAAAGAAATTACATAAATTAAACATAAAAGACTCTAACATGAAATTAAATTTTATTCTCTTGTGCATATTATGTTCATTTCCTCCCAACAATCAACCAACATAACAATTTTTATTATCTTCCTACAAGGAAGAAAATAAAAATCGAAGAAACCTAAGATAAAAGAAGTTGCCTTTTATGATACAACTTCTTTTATCATAAGTATCTTTGTTTTATTTTCTTCCCTATAGGAAGATTATAAGAATTTCTATAGGTCGTTGATGTTTAGACGTAATCAACTGAGATTATTTTGGTGCAAGTGCCAAACGATCGCGTGTAGTGATATAACCCAACCAAGGGTTGGGATCGTTTCCACAGGGAATGGTTTTGAGAATTTATAGAAAAATAAAATCAAGTTGTAATTAGTCATAGCTATAGACATTATCGAATATAAACATACTAAATCTAAGGGGTGACACAAGCGTCAATTATCAATGGGGGTTTGTATTCTGCTAATAACAAAAACGGTAAAAATATAAGAAAATGAAAAAGAGAGACGGGACTCTTGGGATGTGATAGGAATACGGGATAGACTAAATTATCGGGTACATGCTTTTGATAGTAAATTGTTGAGTATTTGTGACTAGGCTAGACTATAGTGGGGGTAAATTCTCTCTCGAGCAACTTACCCAAAATCAACTCGGTTTCTCTAGAACACCGAGTTGCCGCATTAAGCACAACCTCCGCCTTAGCCCATTCACTCTCTTGAGCTGAATGTGTGGAAGAAGGACTAGGATTCACTCTCTCGAGCTGGACTCATGTCGACCCAATACCACCGGCTATCAATTTAGTAGTCTTAGTTTTACGACCTCTCTCTCGACCAAGCCAAAAATACTAAGATAAAATCGTATTTGCAACTACAATTCCATTAAGTTCATACATAAATACTAAATGAAATCACATTTAAACAACAAATAAACCATTAATAAGAAAGACCCAACAGATAATTTAACACATTCACAAAATCACACCCCAAGAATTGGGGTTTTAGCTAGACACGTAGAAGAGATAAAGATTTATACCAATATCAGTTTCCATCAACTGGGTATGAAGAATTAAATCTTAAAACACGTCAAGAGTGAAGAATCTTTGAGACCCAAGTCCAATTTCTTGGAGATGAAACCCTTTGAATCTTTAAGGTCTAAGAAAAATGTCTCTCTACTTGAAACTTAGAAAAATAAAATGTTGTATCAGAAATTGCCTACTGAAATAAAATTTAAACAAGTATATATAGTTATCAAAAAGTGTGCTGTGATGGGTCACTCGGCGCAGTTAGTCGGGATCATCGGTGCACTCGGTGATCCGCCCTTTGGTTTGCTTCATCGCCTTTCAGCTCTTGCCTTCAACATCTTCGCGTTTTAGATCATTGGGCGGTATAGTACTACTTCGCGGAACTGATCTGCGACGCGCTGACTGCTCTATTTCATCGCCAACTTGACCTTTTCCTTCACGGCTCAGCACACTGGAACAAAAGGCGATCTGCAGGCCCATCGGCGACTTGCCAACTCGGCTCAGCGATCTTCATGCCTTCATTTCTTCATTGTTTTCAGCCGCCTTGTTCCTTCTTGCCAAGTAGTGTCCATGCTTTGCCTCAAACTCTAAATACCTGAAACTTAAGGATTTTCATCAGATATTGAGATAAAATATGCATTTGAGGACACCAATTCTATCAAAATATAGCCCTAAATGAGTCCAAATTGTGGACTCATCAACACCCCCAACTTAAAATTTTGCTTGTCCTCAAGTAAAACTCAAGTTCGGCAGTGTAACAAGGATGTCTCAAATAGTGCTACGCAAGATTCAACCATGAATGTACACAACAAGACTCAACTTACTCATGCGAAGTTCAAATGTGCACTCAAAGTTTCAAGTTGTGACACACCACTATCAAAGAATCTCAAGCTCACAATACTTGATTCAAATGCAAGTTCAAGCTTAACTAAAGTGTTCAAATGCCCTCACGTAAAGAATGATTCCATATTCACACAAAGGTTCACAATTCAAAGCTTCGGAATCAAATGCAATGCTCACACTCACAAAGATGAATATAATGCATGATTTCATCCATAGGTTTTCCCATATTTTCCACCCAACACTTGCTTCAGCTCACTCAAGATCACAAAGGTCTTTCAAGGCTTGTAATAGGGATGAGTGCAAAGGTATGATCATTTAGGCTTAGTGGCTATAGTCCTCATGAAATAATGGTTGAACAACACTCCCTTTCATCTTCTTTCATCATTTTGTTTAGTGCTAACAATTAGTTCCATTCTTTACTTCCCATGTATAGTTGGAAACCCGAATTTCTTTATACTTTCATAACTTTATTCCACAACTTTTTTATTCTTTTTCTTTTTGTCTTGTCTTTTCTTCTTCTTTTTTTGTATGGAGGGGTTCCATTTTTCTGAACACCATGGGTTAAAAGGGACTTTCTCGCACTTCTTGATTTTCCCTTCTCTGTTCACCACACCCCCAACTTAGGGTTTTGGCCTAAGTTGGCTATTCAACTAACCACAACTTCATGAGGATTATGGGTGATGGATAAAGAAAGGTCATTGTTTTCATCAAGGTTTTCATCAAGTTTCTTCCAAAAAAATTGTAAGGCTCAAGGGGTGTTCAAAAGCGGTTCACACTCTCACAAGGTAGGCCACAAAAGAGGTATATGCCAAATTGGCTCACACTCTTCGAAGTTGCCTAATATCATATCAAGAGATACCATCACTTAGTTGACCGCACCAACGAGGCAAATTCTAGGATTCATCATGCATAGTTCACAGGTAAGCTCATCACACTAGGCATTGACACTATAAGTCAAACAAGACTCCACACTTTCGCTAGTGTGCAACGATCATCACAAGAGACTAAATTTGATAATTGGCTAGTCGCAACAAGATGCAAAGAGTTCACATATTATCTATACAACTTCATTTGGCCTCATCGTAGCCGGCATTCATATTTGTTCGATTATGAGCAATATCCAAGTCATTGGTATTGATCAAAACCGATACTCAAATTTGCAAGAGAACAACCACATTCAACACATACAAGAGGTGGCAATTTTTCTCCGAAAGGGTCAAAATAATTTGCAATTTAAAGTAAAATGAGCCACAAGCTCAAACCTTCCACGAAAATAGTGTCAACACAATTTAAGCACAAAAACCCAAATACATAAGCAAAACACGATTTACAAATAGCAAAGAAAAGTGGGTCTCACCCCACCACAAATAAAAAATAATTTGTCCTCAAAAGTAAATAATCAAATATCTAGAATGTAAACAAAAGAAAGACAAAGAGGGAGGTAAAGAAACTATCCTGTCTATACAATCTCTCAATCTGTTTGGGCATCAGTGCCCGGTGCATATGTCTAAATTTGGGCTTCACTACTCGGAGTCACCTCGGAAGATTCGGCAGTGCCGAACTTACTAAGATTGTCCAAGTCTGCAACCGCCAAAAAGGAATGGACAGCTATGTAGAGTCCCCGGGCCCATGAATGGATAGAGGCGTCTCGTGGATTAGTCTTCCTATTAGCACTGCGTTTCTTGCCTTTTCCTTTATTTCCAGGTGGATGGTGTTTCTTTTCCTTCTTGGGAGGATTCGACCTTCCGCTCTCAAGTTGGAAATCCCGTGCTCGTATCAGTCGAGGTGGCATAATTCTCCCTGAAACTTTAGGTCTAGCCATATCTGCAAAGCTTCGAAGTAAAGTTTGAAAATATTCGACAAACAAAACTAAGACAATCAGTTGCTGGCAGACTTGCCAATCCTTTCGGTGAGTCGCTGAACACTTTCGGTGAGTAAGGGGCTGTCCGCCGAAGGTTACAGTGCAACAAAGGTTCAGGGGGGGCAGACAAAGGGAGATCAAGAATACTTTCGGCGAGTCGCCGAGTGCTTTTGGCAACCTCAAACTTCTCACCAAAAGTTACAGAATCAAACTACACATATGGCATGAAATTTAAGGTAATAAGGGATGATTTGGTGAACCACCGAGTGGTTCGGCGTGCTAGACCTAGCTCGCGAAACGGCCAACGTGCCTATTTTGAACTCACCTTCTCGAATTCAACCCCACAACCACCAAAAACACAATTAAAGAACACACAACAAAAAATTGACCAAGACCCATAACATACAAGCACTACCCATCGCAAATCAATTCATCTTAACGCACTAGAAAATGAAATTTCCACATTCAAGGCAATACAGGCAGAGTTATCGAATAGAATCAGGAAATTAAGCACTCTAATCCTATTAGACAGGCCCAACATAAATCACAATATTAAAATATCGCAATTGAGTATAATTATGACAAAACAAGCTTGGGGTTTGGAAAACCAACCTTTTATGCTGATTAAATTGATATTGAGATGCTATGCGGCAATGTAATCCAAGTTCTGAGCACAAATCGATAACTAACACCTTGAGATAGCGCAAAATATAGAGAATAATGTGCATGTGTGAGTTTGGAAAGATAACAAGTGAAGGAATTAGAATGTTAAACCTGTGGCCCGAAAAACCGTCCAGTTCTCGCCCAGTCGGCGATATTAGTCATGATCGCTGAACCACTCGGCATTTCTCTGAGTAGTCATTTACCTTGCCGAGTTTTACAGGACCTCCAGTTAATGTGGTGTCCACACGACAATCTACATCGGGGTCAACGACTCGCCAATAATTTCTTAGGCTCACCGAGTTTTACAGACTCCGGTTTGAATATGTCTTGAGTCAAACTGCGGATTAGGTTGGGCTCGTTGACCTCCTCGGTGATTCACCGACTGTACTTGTTGTTCGCCACCCTGCACTTTTTGATCACTTTCCACACTTCAACCTATACAAACAACACACCATTATTTTACCAGAACGTTAATAAACGCAAAATGGGAGGTGACGACCTGGCTCAGGGACGACACATCTTCCTTCATCTCTTTTAAGATCTTGTCTGACCTCTCAACTTTGTTGAGGATACGAGAAATCATATCCTCAGACCTTCCACCCTCTGAATCCTTCGACTTTTGTCGCTCGTGGGGAGGCACATACATATCCTTCTACCCGTCTTTCCAATTAGGATTACGGTCTCTCCATTCACGCTCTTTCAAACCTTCATCTCTCACCCAACCTTGGTTACCACCTGCCTTGGTAGTTTGAACAATAACCACTTCCTTGGTTGGCTAGGAAGTTCACCTCTTCATTATACAAAGCATCAAACTTTGCCTCCTCCGTGCACACCCGATACTCACAACATTGACACTCCGGGCACCAGCTCCCATGACATTTTTGGACAAAATATCAAGTTGTGTCATGATCTTGGCCATGTTTTAGTCCTTCTATTGATCTTTCTCCATCTGCTCCTTGGTCAATTTGAATGTGAGAGGGGAGACTTGATCTTCACGGGTGTACCCAGCCCGATTTATCGTGGTCATTCCATCCAATAGCTGAGTTGCTATTACGTAAGGTTGTTGCATCAAACCTCCTGGAGAAAGTTGGTCAGCAACGCCCTTGTTCACCGAGTCTAGGCTTCGGTAGAAATATTGCAGCAATACGTTGTCAGGCAAGCCATGAGTTGGGCATTGGAGTACCAACTTCTTGAATCGCAGCCCAGTCTCATGAATTTGCTCGCCCTCCAAACGCTTAAAGCTTTGGATACTGTCCCAAGGAGTCATCATCTTTGAGGGAGGGAAAAATTATACATTAAATGCGGTGACCAACTCCTCCCACAAAGTGATTGAGTCACGTGGCAATTTATCTAGCCACTTGCATGCTTCTCCCATCAAAGAGAATGGGAACAATCGTAGACGAAACGACTCTTGGGATATATTTTTGAAAGAGAATGGTACGCACACATCTATGGAGTTTCGAATGTGCTCATGAGGGTCTTCATGAGCCAATCCACCAAAAATCCCCTTTAGTTGAAAGAGTTGCAACATGGTACTCGTGATGTGAAATACAACATTCCCTTTGGCCGGAGGCAAGCGAATGGCACCAATACCACCCATGAGATGGGGGGTCATTAATATGAGGCTCATTTACATCGTTAAGATTTTTGATGTCGTCTTTATGGCCTACTTGGCTGCCATTGATGCCGTTCACACTCATACTTCCTGAAATATTCACACAAACAAACACAACAAAACTAAAAAATAAGTAAGTAAACTACGACTAACAAGAACAGAAATCCTACTTAACAACAAATTCTCTAATAACACCACTCCCCGGCAGTGGCACCATTTTGATGTTTAGACATAATCAACTCACAGTATTTCGGTTCAAGTGCCAAACGATCGCGTGTACTGATATAACCCAACCAAGGGTTGGGATTGCTCCCACAGGTAGTGGTTTTGAGAATTTATAGAAAAATAAAATCAGGTTATTATTAGTCATAGCTATACACATTATTGAATATAAACATACTAAATCTAAGAGGTGTCGCAAGCGTTAATTATCAATAGGGGTTTGTATTATGCTAATAACAAAAATAATAAAAATATAAGAAAACAAGATAGAGGGACGGGATTTTTGGGATGTGATAGGAATACGTGATAGATTGAATTATCGGATACATGCTTTTGATAGTAAATTGTTGATTATTTGTGACTAGGCTAGACTATAGTGGGGGTAAATTCTCTCTCGAGCAACATACCCTGAATAAACTCGGTTTCTCTCGAACAACGAGTTGCCGCATTAAGCACACCCTCCGTCTTAGCCCATTCACTCTCTCAAGCTAAATGTGTGGGAGAAGGACTAGGATTCACTCTCTCAAGTTGAACCCATGTCACCCCAATACCACTGGTTATCAATTAATTAGTAGTCTTAGTTTTACGACCTCTCTCTCGAGCAAGCCAAAAACACTAAGATGAAATCGTATTTGCAACCACAATTCCATTAAGTTCATACATAACTAATAAATGAAATCATATTTAAATAACAAATAAACCATCAATAAGCAAGACCCAACAGATAATTTAAACCATATTCACAAAATCACACCCCAAGAATTGCAAATAAATTTATACCAATATCAGTTTCCATCAACTGGTTATGAAGAATTAAGTTTTAAAACACGTCAAGAGTAAAGTGTCTTTGAAACCCAAGTCCAATTTCTTGGAGATGAAACCCTTTGAATCTTCAAGGTCTAAGAACAATGTCTCTCTACTTGAAACTTAGAAAAATAAAATGTTGTATCAGAAATTGCCTACTGAAATAAAATTTAAACAAGTATTTATAGTTGTCAAAAAGTGTGATGTGATGGGTCACTCGACGCAGTTAGTCGGGATCACCGATGCACTCGGTGATCCGCCCTTTGGTTTGCTTCATCGCCTTTCAGCTCTTGCCTTCAACATCTTCGCGTTCTGGATCATTGGGCGGTAAAGTGATGCTTCACGAAACTGATCGGCGACGCGCCGACTGCTCCATGTCATTGCCAACTTGACCTTTTCATTCGAGGCTCAGCACACTGGAACAAAAGGCGATCTCTAGGCCCATCGGCGACTCGCCAACTGGCCTCGGCGATTTTCAGGCCTTCATTTCTTCATTGTTTTCAGCCGCCTTGTTCCTTCTTTCCAAGTAGTGTCCATGCTTTATCTCAAACTCTAAATACCTGAAACTTAAGGATTTTCATCAGATATTGAGACAAAATATTTATTTGAGGACACTAATTTATCAAAATATTGCCCTAAATGAGTCCAAATTGTGGACTCATCAGTCGTTGTTAAGGCTAGGGCCGGGGTTGAGTCCTTGATTAGATTGGGTCATGGATTCAGATTTGGGGTTATAGTATTTGCAAAATTTATTTTTAAATATTTTTGGAATAATAAGTGTCATAGAGTGGTCTTATTATATTAACTAAAGAAAGCTTGGTCAAGTGATTATATAACAGGGAAAATGGCGCAGTTGTCTGATGATGACATTGACAAGAGTGAAAGATCTACACGAAGATGGAAAATGTGAGACACCATATAAGAGGAATTGAGGCACAAATGCGAGATGCTATATTATACATCCGTGCCTCGTAATCTAGCATCTTGCACTTGAGTATCAATTTCCCTCAGATAGTGTCTCACATTCTTCAAATCCATGCAAATCTGTCGCCTCCTATCAACATCATCATAAGAAAATGGGATCATTTTCGTTGTTATTTAATAACTGGACCAAGAAAATAAAGTTTTCTTTATTTAATACAGTTAGATGTATATCTCTGTTGTGATATATACTATTAACCATGTGTTTAGATATAATATTTATAGAATAATTATTTATTCATTTTTAATAGATCATATATTCGTTTATGGTGTCTGTTTACTTATATAGTAGATGATTTAGTGTATAGAGTTTAAGCTTTTCCACAAAGGATTAAATCATCGTTTCTTATAAGTATAAAGTTTTTTTGCTCACAATATAAGATGGAGTTGGACATGCCATCGGTACGATTGTAGCATAATATTATACGTAGTTTATATTGATTATGGGAATGGTATAGTTCTAACTTCTTGTGCTAGTTCATTTTATATGTATTGAACAGGACCAAGTAGAGATAGTTGCTTTAGAGTGACTGACAAAGAACATATTCTCTAAACAATTAAATGTACTTATATTCTTAATCCTGATATAACTATTATGATATGTACATGATATCTTAATTAAAGTATATTTAAATGTATACTTAATGGATGACAATAATGTATATTGGTGAAATATGAGTTAGTTGACGGAATCCATGTCTTAATAAAAAGATTGATGATATGTCTTTTTGAGAAGCTTATAAGTTTTCATTGTGTCAAACCTTGCAAGTGGATTTATGAATCCGACACATGAAATAAGTAAAACAGTTCTCTAAAAGAAATTGATCATTGAATTAAATTTGTCAGTAATTTAATTTATTGATTAGTATCTGTAATCTTAACATGGGGAATCACATATGTGTTTAACGGGAAATTTCGAACTAGAAACCAACAGAGCCATTCATGGACCGTAGGTCCAACGATGAGTCGTGGATGGGCAGTCGTAGGTCCTGGTCTGGGAGTTGAGTTTCAGCATTCAGTACACGGAGTGCCAGGATGGACAGTAGTCCAGTCCACAGACCATAGGTGATGCATCGTAAGTGGAAGATCAGGGAAGTCTGACCAAGTGTGGAACCATAGAGCAGACGACGGACCGTAGGTCGACCCACGGGCCGTCCTGCACATCCGTCAATGGAGATCAGAAAGTTGAAGGTTCCAGTACCTGATTAATAACCACGGAGGGGGACCTATAGACCGTAGGTCAACCCATCGTCCGTAGGTTGTGCCATCGACAGAAGCCGCGTTCCAGCAGTTTATTTTCTTATTTTTTTTCCTGTTTTATTTAGGATTTGTTTTCTATAAATAGGAGTTGTAATCCTCATTTTTGGGGTTAGACAGTATTGTAAACTTCTCATTTTGGTTTTTGGGAATTAATTTGCAAACTCTTAACAATTTGATTTCCAGAATGCGTGTGATACAATTTTCACTTTAAATTTTAATTCAAGATTTGGGTTTTCATCTATTCTAACTATAAGTTCATGAATTCTTTTAACCTAATTATGAATTGTGAACTCTCAAGCATGAGTAGCTAAATCCACAACTAATGTTGTAGGAACCATGAACATTTAACATAGTATGAATACTAATTAAGTAATTCTTGAATACTGTTTATGCATGTATTGTTAATCCTTTCGTTTAGAAATCTTTTTAACGGTTACAAACGTTAGAACTTGCCTCGTTTTTACTTGCCGAACAAATGAGGCAATGAATGAGAAAAGGATTAAACAACATAAATTTAGTGGATGCTATCTAATAATCTAGTGTCAATTGGAGTGAGGGTGAAAACTAAGCCATACATTGATATGATGACTAATCTGAGGTAAAGGTAAGGGTTAGTAAAGCATACACCCGTAGCCGAACCAAGGTGTGTGGTGAAATTCCCTACTTGGAGGACCAATCACTTAGGGATACCTAACTTACCAACTTTTCATGTAAAACACTAGGAAATAATTACTATAATTAGGATTATTGCGTTAAAAGCTTGTGGCGAACACATATGCCCTAGTTTCTTTCTCATATTGATAAACCAAAGTTTGAATCTTGTCTACTTGTCACTTAAGCATTTAAATTTGTTACTTACTTACAAAATCCCCCCTGTTTACTTTTCTCAGAAATAGTTTGACTAAAGAGATATAATCGTGAGTTAAGTTAAGTCTAACCATATTCCTCGTGGGATCGACCCCAACCTACAAGTTGGGTTCTTTATTTGATAACGATCGCTTATATTTCTTTAGGGAGGTGTAATTTGATCGTATCAACTATCTCTTTTTAGAGAAAACCGTTTTAGTATTAATCTCTAAGTTGAGGAAAAGGAAATGTATTCTTTAAAACATAATGAGCTAAATATATTTTGGGAGTAGTATTGAGCACCGATATGGGGGAGAGTTGTAACAACTCACAATCGCCATAAACCATGTAGCCAATGTGGGTAGAAAAGGGTCATACTTTTTAGATGATTCCTTTATGGATTTTTAGCATAGACTAGCGGATCCACTTAGTTGAGGAGTTCTATACCTAGGCAAAGTGTAGGATAGTTCTGGCAATCTCGGCTAGACGCTATATCATCACATAGCTCATAGTGATGGTTGTCAGGTAGAGAATCTCCCAAAGAGAGTTTACTTTGAATTTTTGCATACAAACAAAGTTTATTTTTTATTTTCTAATACATTGAGTTGTTATCTATTATTTTAAAATCATTTATTTATATTTCATTATTGTTATTGATTTATATTGAATTGAGTTGAGGCTGAGTTGAGTTGAGATGAGGTAAGTTGTTCCTTCACTTCAACTACAAGATTATGTAATATTTTAGATTTCCCCTCACATACTCGTGCATTCAATGTACTGAAGCCATTTGGCCTGCATCATTTTACGATGCATATATAGGTAACCAGGATCAGCAACCAGTGCTTCGTTGATCCAGTTGAGTTCTAGAGTTGTTTGGTGAGCCTCCTTGCTTCCAGAGAATTCCTTGTTTACTTTAAGTTATTTCATTTTGTTATTAGGATGTCGTGGATCTTGTCCCGATATACATATCTATTAGTAGAGGCTTCATAGATAGATAGACAATAGTTCATGAGTCTTATCCATTTTCAGTTATAAATGTTTAAAGACTTGATTTGCCTCTTTGGCCAGTTGAATGTTCCTTTACAACATTTTGAGTTTATTACATGAATTTATTTTTTGAGTTATTTTAATGTTGAGTAAGTCTTCCGCTAAGAGTTAAGCTAGGCCAAGGATTCTCTTGGGGCCAACAATGGTTCTCGAGTGTCGGCCACGTCGAGGTTGTAGTCTTGGGGCATGACAAACTTGGTATCAGAGCAAAGAGTTCAAAAGTCCGAGGGTGTCTATGAAGTCGTGTCTATAGAGTCCTAGTTATCAATGTGAAGCGTGCCACATCTATAATTAGGAGGCTGCGACATTTAGGAACTATCTCACTTCTTTCATACTCTTTTCATGCGATAGAGTTCAACTCTATAAAAAAATCTTTCTAACATGTGCTTGAACGTATCTTTCAAATCATGCCTCCATGAAGAGCTGTCCGAGGTCATCCTTCTAGAAGGAATGTGGAGGATCAAGGGGTACCCAATGCACAAGAAGTGCAACCCCAAAGAGAGGTCACTAATGTTGAGTTCCGAGATGCTATCTGGATGTTGAGTCAAGTGGTGGCCAACCAAGCTAGTTAGTAAATAGGGGATCGACAGGATGTGGATGATACATCCAGAGTCTGTGAGTTCTTAAGCATGAATCCTCCAAACTTCACAAGTTCAAGTGTCACTGAGGATCCGAAAAACTTTGTTAAAGAGTTGAAGAAATTGTTTGAGGTTATGCATGTTGCTGATGCTGAGCGAGTGGAACTAGTTGCATACCAACTGAAGGGTGTTGTTAGAGTATGGTTCGATCAATGGAAGCAGGGTAGATTTAATGGTGCACCAATTGTGAGTTGGGCTGTGTTTGAAAAGGCCTTCATGGGGCGTTTATTTTCGCGTGAGATAAGATAGGCAATGGTAAGGGAATTACTCACTCTTAAGCAGGAATCCATGAGTGTGCATAAGTACAACCTCAAGTCCACCCAACTTTCCCGCTACACTCTCGAGATGGTTGCTGATATGAGGAGCATGATGAGTTTATTTATTTCTAGTTTGTCTCGTCTATCAAGCAAGAGGGTAAGGCAGCTATGTTGATAGGAGACATGAACATAGCAAGACTTATGATCCATGTGCATCAGGTTGATAAAGAAACACTGAGAGATAGAGAAGAGTTCCGAAATAAGAAAGCTAGGACAACTGGGAACGAGTCCAGACAATAGAAGAGTAATGCGAACCGGTCGTCTTTCCAACAAAGCAAAATGGACCTGCTCCATCGTCTGCTAGTGCACATGCACCAAGGAACATAAGTGAGATCAAGAATCAAAATTTGTAGAATTTCAGAGCTAAACCTGTACAGTCTTAGGGTAGTATGGCAGAAGGAGGTAATCGGACTCCTGCATGTACTAAGTGTGGTAGAAACTGATATATCGTGAGTTTACAGTATTTTGATGCGTTTCACGTAAAGTTTGTGTGTCTTGGTCTATTTTTTTAGTAGAATTAATGTTTTATATGTAATTCTTTCGAGAAATAGGCTTGGATGCGGTTGATAAAGATGTTAGCTGGAAAGTGCAGAAGTGGCCCATGATGGAACAATCCACGGATGGTAGGTCCATCAACGGGCCATATGTGGGCAGTTGTAGGTCCTGGTCTGGAAGTTGAGTTTCAATATTCAAACCACAGACTAACAGGACGGACCGTAGTGCAATCCACAGACCGTAGGTGTGCAAGCGTTGGTGGAAGATTAGGGATGTCTGACCAAGTGTGGAACCACAGAGGCATCGAAAGACCGTAGGTCGACCCACTAGTCGTCCTGCGCATCCATCGATTAAAGATTTGAGAGTTGAGAATTCTAGTACCTGATAATTTTTCCAATTGTTAAGAGACGAAAGGGGACCTACGGACTGTAGCTTGACCCACAGTCCGTAGGTCAAGGCATCGATCGAAACCACGTTTGAGCAGTTTATTTCCTTATTTTGTTTTGTGTTTAAGTTAGAATTTGTTTTCTATAAATTAGAGTGGTAATCCTCATTTTTGGGGGTTAGAAATTATTGTAAACTTCTAGTTTTTGTTTTTTGGGAATTAATTTGCAAACTCTTAGCAATTTGATATCTGGAATTCGTTGGATACAATTTTCACTTTGAATTTCAATTCAAGATTTGGGTTTTCATCCATTCTAACTATAAGTTCATGAATTCTTTTAACCTAAATATGAATTGTAAACTCTCAAGCATAAGTAGCTAAACCATATTCATCGTGGGATCGACTTCAACTTACAAGTTGGGTTCTTTATTTGACAACAATCGTTTAAACTTCTTTAGGGAGGTGTAATTTCAGAGTATCAAATTTTGGTGCCGCTGCCAGGGAATACGACTTTTAGATTAGTTTTAACTACATTATTGAACTTTAGTCAAGTATTTCCTAATTTTACATTTTTGTTTTCTATAGGTTCCAACTCTAGTGTATGCCAAGTACACGGAGTCGAAGCGAACCCTTGACTCCCTACAATCCTGAACTAAGAAATAATTTGAGAAATATGGCAAATCTAGGGTACATAATAATCCATCAGAGAGGATCATGAGGATGAAGAGGAATTGCGGCCTCCAGGGGTCGTTAATGTGACCTCTTAGATTCATGGAGGTAATCTAATCGGAGATGCATAATTGGTACATAATCCGCCAACACCTAGGTTGTGTGATAACTACAGGGTTGACTACAAAACAGTTGAATCAGAAGGGCCTATTGTTCTTCCTCTTCTACCTCCAAGGCATACATTTGTGGTGACCAACAGTCTGATGCAAATGCTTACAACAAGAGGGTTGTTTTCTGGTCTAGCTTCAAAAGATCCACATGGTCACATGGCTAAATTGAGAAGTGTCTGTAAGAGTTGTGTGGGACGACTGGAATTAGATATGGATGTCATAGGTTTGAGAGTCTTCCCTCTGTCATTGATCGGTGATGTTGCGGTGTGGTTTTCTGAGCTTCTATACAATTCAATGCATGCATGGGACCAATTGCATAGGGCGTTCATGGTGATGTATTTTCCGGTGTCTAAGAAGCTAAATCACTAGGATAAATTGAACAATTTCGTAGAACTACCTGGAGAGTCTGTAAGCAGCTCATGGGATAGGTTCACTGCATTCATAAAAAGTGTTCTGAATCACCGCATAGATGATGAGTCACTGAAGGAGTACTTCTATACAGGACAAGATGACAATGGAAAGGCTGTGCTAGATACTATTGCAGGAGGATCATATGGTGAGTGAACTTTTGAGGAGATCGCTGAAAAACTAGAGAAGATTTCTTGGAATAATAAGGCATGGAGCAATAGAAAGGCTAATACTGGAAGGAGCACATTCGTTGTTCAATCTACACCTAGTCAATCGAATGTTGACATTTGTGAAGAGATGGCTCAGATGAGGACAAAATTGGGATTGGTATGGAAAAATGTGAGTGAAAATGTAGAAAAGGTGAATGCGGTAAACTACTTAACTAGAACTCTACCACCACCAGTTGAGGAATGTTACTATGAGGAGGATGGATATTTGGTTAATGATTAGACGGGTGGTTTTTGAACCAACGCCTAAGGTTCCAACTCGTATAATTGGTGCCAAGGTCAAGGAAACCAAGGTCAAAACTATGGAAACTACAATCGAAAGGGAAACTATGCCCGATATGGGAACTACAATCGTGATAACAACTACAACCGGAATAAATATAGCAACAAGAATGAGAGAGTTGGGCCTTATGTTCCACCTGGTAATAGAGAATCTGGTAATAGAGAGGGTGGTAGTAGTATGTCACGCATTCAGGATATGATGGAAAAGATGGTGAAAAGGTTTGATGCAATTGACGAGAATGTGAAAGAGATGCAAAATGACTTGTCTAGAATCGGTCAAAAAGTGGATGCCCATGCGATGTCAATCAAGCAACTTGAGGAGCAGTTTAGTCAGTTGTCCACTACTGTGAATCCACGTTAACCTGGCACACTTCCTAGAAATACCATCCAGAATCTGAAAAATGATGGCCATTGTATGGCAGTCAGTACTCGCAGAAGTAAACAGACCATTCATCCCCTTATGCTGTCTAAGGTTGAAAGTGTGGTAGAAAAAGATGCATATAAGATTGAGTTTACTGGAGAGCAAAAAAATGCTATAGAAGAGGAAGTAGAGGTGACCTAAAAATTCATTCCCATGACTAGAACTCCACCTCCAATCCCACAGAGATTGGTAAAAAAGAATGAAGAAGGAAAATACTGCAGGTTCATAACTATGTTGAAACAACTTTCCATTAATGTTCCGTTGATAGAAGCTTTGGAAAAAATGCCTGGGTATGGAAAATTGATGAAGGACTTTGTGACCAAAAAGAGGGCTGTCAGTTTTGAGGAAGAAGAAAGGTTACAACAGTGTTTGCTATTGCTACGAGGTCACTAGTGCAAAAGAAAGAGGATCCTAGAGCATTTACTATTCCTTGTAACATTGGGATGTTGCACTTTGCAAAGGCTTTGTGTGATTTGGGTGCCAGCATTAATTTGATGCCATTGTCGATCTATGAGAAGTTGGGTTTAGGGGCTTCCAAAACCGACTGCGATGCGTCTACCCATGTCTGATAGAACTGTGAAGAATCCCATTGGTGTTCTCCAAGATGTCCTTGTGAAAGTGGAGTCGTTCATTTTTTCGGTGGATTTTTTGATACTTGATTGTGAGGTTGATTTTGAGGTTCCCATCATCTTATTGAGACCATTCCTTGCTTCTGGGCGTGGCTTAGTCGATATGGAGAGAGGGCAGATAAAGTTTCGACTAAATAATGAGGAGGTAACTTTTAATATCTGTAGGTATATGAAGTACGAAAGCGATCTTAAGTCGATATCAGTGGTGAATCATATTGTGGAGCGAGGTTCTGAAGTGTCTATTGAAGAGAGATTGGGTATTGATGCACTGACAGCGGTAATAATGAATTTTCACAGTGATGGTATTGAAGACTATGATGAATTAGTTACCACACCTGATAGGTTTAAATTTCGTTCCAAACCAAAAAGATTGGAGTTAGATATGAAGAATTGCGAGTCTCCACCTGCAAAAATTTGTGAGAAAGAGCCTACAAAACTGGAACTCAAGGCTCTATCATCTCATTTAAGGTATGTATTCTTGGGGAAATATGGCACTTTACCATAATCATTGCTGGTGATTTGAGTGAGGAACAAGTAGAGGCATTGGTTTCTGTGTTGAACAGTGAGCCAAGTATTGAGCACCAAAGGAGACTTAATCCACATATGCAAGAGGTAGTGAAAAAGGAAATTATTATGGTTGGTTGCTGGAGTCATATACCCCATTGCAGATAGTAGTTAGGTCTGTCCTGTTCAGTGTGTACTTAAGAAATGCGGGATTACTGTTGTTCCTAATGCAATAAAACGAGTTGGTTCCAATGAGGTAGTGTTTGGATGGAGAGTATGCATGGACTACCGCAAGCTAAATGCCAGGACAGAAAAAGATCACTTCCCGATGCCGTTCATGGACCAGATGTTGGATTGTCTTGCTGGTAAGGGCTGCTATTGCTTTCTAGATAGGTATTCAGGCTACAGTCAAATCTCCATAGCTTCGGAAGATCAAGACAAAACTACTTTCATTGTCCATATAGGACTTTCGCCTTCGAAAGGATGCCATTTGAGTTGTGTAATGCTCCAGCGACTTTCCAGAGGTGTATGAAGTCGATATTTTCAGACATGGTGGAGGACACGATTGAGGTATTTATGGATGAATTTTCTGTGGTAGGTGACTCGGTTGATGGTTGTTTGATGCATCTGGCCAAGGTACTAAACTGATGTGAAAAGTGCAATCGTGTGCTTAATTGGGAAAAGTGCCACTTCATGGTAAAAAAGGGGATAGTTCTGGGTCATCGGATTTTGCAAAAAGGTAATGAGATTGATAGAACCAAAGTTGAGGTAATAGAAAAGCTTGCACCACCTATCTCTGTAAAGGTGTTCGGATTTTTCTTGGGCATGCAGGTTTCTACCGAATGTTCATAAAAGATTTCTCAAAAATTGCACACCCATTGTGCAAGCTACTCGAAAAGGAGTGTAAGTTTGATTTTGAATATGCTTGTCTGAGAGAATTTGGAGAGTTGAAATGAAGGCTAGTATCATCACCTATCATTATTTCACCAGATTGGTGGCAACCATTTTAAGTTATGTATGATGCAAGTAGGGTGGCACTTGGTGAGGTATTGGGACAGAGGCGAGAGAATATTCTTCATCCAATTTACTATGACAGTAAAGATCTGAATGTGGCTCAAAACAACTATACTATGACAGAACATGAACTCCTTGCTGTGGTTTTTGCATTCAAAAAATTTTGATCTTACTTGCTTGGTACTAAGATCATAGTGCATACTGACCATTCTGCATTGAGGTATCTTATGGATAAAAAAATGCAAAACAAAGGTTGATTAGATGGGTATTGTTGTTGCAAGAGTTCGATTTTGAGGTTAAAGGTAGAAAAGGAACAGAAAATCAGGTTGCTGACCATTTGTCCAGATTGGAGGAGGAAGCTATGCTCAAGTTAGGATATGGGGCTGAGATTAATGATGCATTCCAGAATGAACAGGTGTTGGCTGCTTCTTATGATCTTATCCCTTGGTTCGCAGATTTTGCTAACTACTTGGCAATCAATTTGGTTCTATCAGATTTGTCATTTCACCAAAGGAAAAAGTTTATGTTTGATGTGAAGAAGTTCTTTTGGGATGAGCCTTACTTGTTTCATTTTTTTTGTGATGGGATTATTCATCGCCGTGTGCCCAAGGTTGAGATGATGAGTATACAAAAGGCGTGTCGTTCATCACCTATTGGTAGGCACCATAGTTGTATTCAAATTGCTCGTAAAATCTTGTAGTGTGGGTATTACTGGCCTACCATCTACCAAGAGGCTCATGATTTTTCCAAGTCTTGTGATCATTGCCAACGAGAATGAGGAATTCGGAAAAAGCAAGAACTACCTATGAACTCAAAATTGGTGATTGAGCTATTTGATGTCTGGGGTCTTGACTTCATGGGTCTGTTTGTGAGTTCGCATGGGATGAAGTAAATTTATGTTGCGGTTGACTATGTATCAAAATGGGTGGAGGCAATTGCGCTTTCAAACATAGAGGGAAAAATGTCACCGCATTTCTGAAAAAGATATCTTCTCCAGATTTGGTACACCAAGGGCAATCATAAGCGATGGATGTTCTCACTTTTGTAACAAGTTGTTCAAGGAATTTCTAGAGAAATATGGTGTTCATCACAATGTAGCCACTCCTTACCATGCGCAGTCTAGTGGGCAAGTTGAGGTGTCGAATAGAGAGATAAAGAAAATCATAGTAAAGATTGTGAATGCCAACAAACTGATTGGTAAAGAAGGCCTAATGATGCTCTATGGGCCTATAAAACCGCATTCAAGACTCCCATAGGTATGTCCCCCTACCAAGTTGTATATCTTAAGTCATGTCATTTGCCTGTAGATCTAGAGCATAAAGCAATGTAGGCGCTAAAGAGGTTGAATTTGGATTGGGGCGCCGCATCGAGTCAAACACTGAATGATATGAACGAGCTTGATGAGTTTCACCTAAGAGCATATGAGAGTTCAACCTTGTACAAGGAGGATATGAAAAAGTAACATGATCAGAAGATTGAAAAGCATGAATTTATTGTAGGTGATCTGGTGCTCTTATTCAATTCAAGGTTGCGCTTGTTTCCTGTCAATCTCAAGTCAAAGTGGATGGAGCCATTAAGAGTAACTCAAGTATTTTAACATGGAGCGGTTGAGCTCGTGAACAAGCAAGGGACGAGATTCAAGGTGAACGGACATAGGATAAAGGTTTACTTGGGGAAATCTGAGAGTGTACTAGAAGTGATAGAGTCTTATTATCTTGATGAAGTCAGAGTAATCAAGGCGTCTGCGTCATGCCGCGACGTTAAATCAATCTCTACTTGAGAAGTAACCCAAGATGTACAATTTAGCACACTATAGGAGTTTCTTTTCGATATAGGAATTTTATTTTATTTTATTTTGTAGATCTTTAGATAGGTGTTTATTTTTATAATTAGTGTTGGCTAGATATATAATAGTGTCTGTGTCGAAAAAAGTGTCCAGAAAATGTTAAAAGAAAGTCTGAATGGTTGCTACATGTGCAAGGATGAAAAGAAAAAATCTGCAGAAACTAGTTGTGCAGTGGTCTACGGCCCCCATCGATGGTCCATCCACAAACCGTGGATGCCGTTCGTAGATCCCAGGTAAGTTTTCAATTTTTTCAAAGTGTCAGCATGACCTACGGAACCCATCGACGGAATGTAGGTCGACGCATAGACCATCGACGGGGTTTCGTGGGTCTATGTTAGGGTTTATGCCTGACCCGACCCGGACACCAAATTAATATAACCCTTCATTTTTTAAACCATTTCCCACTCTCACCCCCCCCCCCCCCCCACCAACCTTTACAAACGGTTCATTAACCTTATTTTCAACCCTTAATCTCCCCACTTCACTCCCCCATATCTTTCCCTTTCATTTCCTATTCCCCTACCATTCCAAAGTCAAAAGAAACAATGCATCACCCCCACTATACTTCCAAAAGCTTTCAAGGTCCGTGTTCGGTGTCACCGTTGGTTTAGGAGCTTGTGTACTCTATCACACAGTCACAATCGTTGATTACTTGTAAGGCAAATTGATTTCTCCCAAACTTTGAATAATTCCTGGTTTCAATTGAAATCACAACAATGAACTTGACCTTGGGTTGTTAAAATATTGAGTTTATTTTAGAAACACCCTTGAAATGATGGTACGTGAGTTTGTAATTAATCTAAATCAAATAAATAGGTTGATAGGTCTAAGTGCGAGTTTTGACTTAGGGTTTCGAGGTTTCTTTGTGTTGAATTTTGAATTGTGCATAATTCGGAACCTTACGAACAATGAACTACCATATTATATATTAAAATGCATGTTTAGGCTTAGTTTGATTAAGTTTTTGTTAAATATTTTGTATTGACTGTCAGTTGAACTTCATGCGTTTGCATAACACTGATACACGTCCACAACCGACGGACTATAGGTCCACCTACGGATTGTAGGTCGTGGGCCGTCAATTGACACTGCACTAAAATTTTGTTAAGTTGTGAACCACGGTATGGACTACGGTCCTTCGTTCCATCGATGGACCATTCTGCACATCCGTGATTCTAACATATGAGATCCAAAAATGGGCACCCTGAGCTATGGCACAGACCGTCATTCCATCGACGGACCGTAGGTACCCATCATGGTTCACAAGTTCAACTATTGTCCGAATTTTTTTGAGTTTTCGTCTGGGTCTGGATCTTGTTCTAATATTATTCTATGAGTCTTATTGCCTTGTTTTGGTACTAAATAGTCTTCCACAAGTACCATGGCCTCGAAACAAACTCCTACCTACGCAAGAGGGGGCAAGCCCAAATCAATCACCCCTTCTCGACGTATGATAGATAAGGACAACGATACTGAGTACGTCCTGGGTACTACACGAGGTTCTCCCACTGCACCCCAAGTCACCAGGAACAAGGCCCTGCATATTAGGTCCATGAGTGACGCGATCGAGGTCACTGCCCCCCAGTCTGAGGAGGGGGCACACATTCAGACGAGTCACAATTCAGCTCTAGTTCTAGCGGCAGTCCCGCTTCTTCATTTGATGTCGATAGTTTAGGAGACATTCTGATACCCCCAGAGATGAGCATTCCCCTAATGCCGCTGAGCTGAACAGATTGTGTGTGGAGGGATAGTACCATTTATATCAAAATGGCACCATGTTTAATGAACACCGAAAGATGGCAAGGACCGTTGTTGAGGAACACAGGGTTTTTACAGGCAGCCTCCACACCATCCCCGTTATTGATGAGCAATTCCAGAGGCACAGATGTGAGTGGATGGCACGGGTCCAGGGAACTACAGTGAGGAGAGGACTCGGGAGTTTTATGCTTCATACGGCACCACGGTCCAACACTCCACATCCAAGAAGACCAAGCCACTAGCCCAACCTCCACTTCATTCCACATTAGTGCGGAATTTCCCAGTTAACATCTCCGAGGCCACCATTCGCCAGTTCATATATGGACCAACCCACACTCTGCCTATTAATACAACAGAGTATGACTACATGATGGACATTGTAAAGATCAGGTCTTTTAAGAGAGATGCTGATAAGAGAGAGACGTTGCTTTGATGGATTGCACGTCATATTGGTGAGGATGGGGAGCATACCGAGTGGGTGCACAACATGAGACTGCCTATTAGAAAGGCAACCCTGAGCTTCGCTGTGAAGTTCTTTTGGTCCGTGGTTTGTACTATACACTACAACAAATTTGATTATCAAGGACAAATAATTTCGTCATTTATAAATCATATTTCGTCACTAAAAATCTTGTGAGACGAAAAATAATTCGTCACTCAATCGTCACTAAATGTGCTTCTCAAAGTATACAAAGACGATTTAGTGCTTCATCGCTAAAAGTATTATATTAACTACAAAAAGAAAAATCGTCCCCAAATGCTTAAACATTTGTGACAAATTTATTTGGCGTAGAAAGTTTATATGCATTTCGTAGTTGAACAAAATCTAATTTCGTCACTAATGACTATTTTATATACCAAAAATTATTTGGTTATTAAATGTATTAATTAGGGAAAAATTTATTATTATAAAATGGTTAATTTTTTCCTATTATCCTCCCCCATTTCAAATTTATTTTAAACTCCTCCCTAGGAGCTCCCACATTATGCTTTCTTGGGGATTTGAACTCACAACCTCAAGGATGGAAGTGAGGAGTGCTTACCATCCGATCAACTCTCTCTTGTCTCTCATTTTTAATTTATTTTCTACTTCATTCACTTCTTTCAAATTTAACTTTTGTAGATATAATATATTATATAATTATTTATACACATACACAAGTGCATGAAATTTACCACCCACAATTCATTCAAATGTAGATTATATTTTAATTAAACTGTATATTTTTTAACATATCTTCAAATATATTCAGTATGATTCTGTCATTTTATTCAGTTATTTTTATAAATTTTAAAAATTATGTAGTACAATTATAAATTTATATAAAATTAAACTTTTGATTTTATTTAAAAAATTGAATAATCGGTTCTATT
>JAJOOS010001848.1:0-31159 GCA_029582725.1 Solanum chiquidenum
ATTGATGTGCAACTTCAAGAGCTTAATGACCGTTTTGATGTAGTGAGTAGTAATTTGCTTCTTGGGATGGGTAGCTTGAATCCGGTCAATTCTTTCTCTAATTTTGACAAAGGTAAAATCATGACTTTAGCAAAGTGTTATCCAAGTGAGTTTGATGATGGAAAAATTCGAGATTTGAGCTATCAACTCGATACTTTCATTATTCATATGCGAAGTGGTAATCCCAAGTTCTCCAACTTGCAAGGAATTCGTGATTTGGCGAAGGCATTGGTTGAAGCAAATCTTGAGGAGACTTATTCACTTGTTTATTTACTTGTAAAGTTGACTTTGATTTTACCTGTTGCTACAGCAACTGTGGAGAGAGCATTTTCGTCAATGAAGCACATAAAAAATGAAGTGCGGAATAGTATTGGTAATCAATATTTAAATGATTGTCTAGTGTGTTACATAGAGCGTGATGTATTTATAAATGTTAGTAATGATGTCATTATCGATCATTTTCAGAATATGAAAACTCGTCGAGGACAATTGTAAATGAATGATGAATATTTATAATATTAGTAAATAGTAATATTATTGAAAGTTTTAAATTTGTTAACTTCATGCTTTTAGTGTGGAGTGTGGATTTGTAATATCTTATTATTTATATTTTATTGATTGATTTATGATATATATCGAAAAGACGAATAATTTAATCAAATATAAAATTAATTTAATCGATAAGTTTATTTGGCACCCACGGATTCTAAATCCTGGATCCGCCACCGATCGTGAACCATGAGACTCTGTCAACAATTTCTCAATCAAGTCATCTACTCTAGGAACACATATTCTCCCTTTAAAATTGAGTATACCATCCGCATCAAGAGTGATCTCTTGTGCCTTACCAATCGCAGTCTTCTTTCTAAGTTCCTCCAAATTCTCATCTTCAAATTGTTTGGCCTTAATCTTTTCAATGAAAGTGGCCCTCACCTCAATACTAGCTAGCACCCCACCTCTTTCTGAGATGCCCAACTGCATGAAGTTCGATTCTAAGGTCTGAATTTCTTTAGCCAAAGGTCGCTTGGCTACACTTAAACAAGCTAAAGTATCCATACTCACCACCTTTCGACTAAAAGCGTCTGCCACCACATTAGCCTTACCCAGATGGTATTAAATGGTCACATCATAATCTTTAAGTAACTCCATCCACCTTCACTGTCTTAAATTCAAATCCTTTTGAGTGAACACATGTTGCAAACTACAATGATCAGTAAACACTTCACACTTAACACCATAAAGGTAATGTCACCATATCTTAAGAGAAAACACTACCGCTGCCAACTCTAAATCATGGGTTGGATAATTACTCTCATGCACCTTCAATTGACGCGAGGCATAAGCTATAACATTCTTATCCTGCATTAACACAGCACCCAACCCAGAATGGGAAGTATCACAATAAACAATAAAATCTTTACCTTCAACCGGTAATGCTAGAATAGGTGCGGTGGTCAAAAGAGTCTTGAGATTTTGAAAGCTCTCCTCACACTTTTCAGTCCATTCAAATGGTATCTCCTTTTTGGTCAAATTAGTCAAGTGTGTGGCGATAGAAGCAAAGTTCTTCACAAATCAACGATAATAGCTAGCGAGCCCAACAAAACTCCTAGCTTCCATCGCCGAGCTAGGCCTAACCCAATTCTTAACCGCCTCAATCTTTTGGGGATCTACCATTACCCTTTTTTTTAAACTACATGCCCCAAAAATGCAACCGATTTCAACCAAAATTCACACTTAGAAAATTTAGCATATAGGTTTTGCTTCCCAAGAACACCTAAAACGCTACGAAGATAGTTGGCATATTTTTCCTCACTTTTCGAATAGACCAAAATATCATCAATAAAGACTATGACAAATGAATCAACGGCTTAAACACTCAATTCATCAAACTCATGAAAGCTGCAGGCGTATTGGTCAAACCAAAAGACATAACCAAAAACTCATAGTGCCCATAGCGAGTTCTAAACGTTGTCTTGGGCACATCCTCAGGCCTAATTTTCAATTGATGGTAACTGGATCTTAGATCAATCTTAGAGAAAACTGATGCACCTTGCAATTGGTAAAAAAAATCATCTATTCGAGGTAAAAGGTACTTGTTTTGAATAGTGACCCTATTCAATTATCGATAATCTATACACATTCTCATACTACCATATTGTTTCTTAACAAACAAAACTGGAGCACCCCATGGGGGAGCACTAGGATGAATAAATCCCTTATCAAGAAGCTCTTGAATTTGAGCCTTAAGCTCTCTTAATTTTGTTGAAGCCATGCGATATGGAGGGATAGAAATGGGATACGTACCAGGCTCTAAATCAATGCAAAAATTTATATCTCTATCCAGAGACATACCAGGCAAATCATTAGAAAACACTTCTATAAATTCCGACACCACAGGAATAGACCCAATGGATAGTGCCTCAATCTCAACATCCCTAATATGAGCCAAATAAGCCAAACAACCCTGCCCTATCAATTTCTTAGCCCGGATAGAGGATATGATCTTAGTTCGCTTAAGCTTGTACACCCCTTCCCACTCTAATTTTTCCCTTCCTGGAATTTCTAGAGTTACGGACTTAGTATTACAATTAAGCACATCATAATAGGGGGACAACCAAGTCATGCCTAAGATTATGTCAAAGTCAGTCATATCCAAAATCACCAAATCAACCCAAGTCTGAAAACCCATAAACAAAATAGGACAAGCACGATAGACATAGGTAACTATGACTGACTCTCTAACTAGGGTGGAAACACGAATAAGGGCATCAAGAATATCACAAATCATATCAAAATCTGAGGCAAATCTCACGGATACATATGATTAAGTAGAACCCGGATCAAATAACATATTAGCCATCCTTTCACAGACAAGAATAATACTTGTGATCACCGTGCCAGACGCCTCTGCCTCATTCTTGCTCGGAAAGGCATAACACTGAGCTCTATCATCTTGACGAACCACTTCCTTGCCTGGTTGCACATTACTTCTGCCTGCATTACCATTTCCTTTACCTTCACGGCCTCGCTGATTACCTCATCACTCACCTTGTGGACGTCCTCTACCATTATTATTATTTTCCGCGGGTACCACTGCTCTAGACTGCTGTTGCGCGAAATCTAACACACGTAGGTAGGGACAATCTCTCCTCATATGCCTAGATTATCCACAGTTGTAACAAGTACGATCAAAAAATGGTTTGCCGCCCGTCGAAGGCCCGACTCCTTGGCTATCCTAAAAATTATGAGATGGAGTTTTCGAGTAACTATCGTAGAGGCGAGCATATCAGACTGAATTGGCTTAGCTGCAAGCGTTGGCCTTCCGGACCCCTTGGAATAAGAACCATGAAAGTTACCCGAGTTCTTGGCCCTTTTCGCCCATGACTTAGCTTAACTGTCTCGCCTCACCCCCCCCACTTTCTTAATATAGTATGTTAACTCATTAAAGCTCCTCCTAGTAGAAGTCATTTGAACAAATAATACTTGCAACTCATAATTTAATCCCTAATAAATAACTGGATTCTATCTTTCTCTGTAGTCACCGACTCAGTAGCATATATAGACAAAACATGGAACTTGGCCTCATAAGCAGCCACAGTCATACCACCTTGCTCCAAAGCCATGAACTCATCTTTCTTGCGATCCCTCCAGGTCCTAGGCACATACTTCTCTAGAAACAGAACATGAAATTGGGTCCAAGTACGTGGAGGTGAAGTAGAAGATCTGCATTCCATATAAGCTCTCCACCACTGCTTAGCCTCACCTTGAAGTTGAAAGGACACAAACTCAACCCCATGCTGATGGACAATTCCAACTTATGAAGCCTCTCATAGCAATCTAAGATGAACTCATAAGAATCCTCATTCTCAGAACCAAGAAACACAGGAGGCTTTAGCTTAAGAAACTTAGTCAACATTACCAGTCATAACAGAATCCAACAAATGATGGAAGAAAGCATCATTACCTCCAGTCCCACCCACCTTGGGCGCAGTGCTAGCAACATGAGGATTAGTAGGAGCTTGAGTTGCTTGAGTAGAAGGAAGCACCCCAGGACCAACCAATCCCTTTAAGAACGAAATGATTTGTTGAGTTAACACTGGATCCAAAAGAGGAACACCTGTAGTCCCAGCCTGCACCTCTTTCCCGTGTCCCACATCCTCAATATCTTCAACATCAACATTCTCCTCTTCAATCTCTTCATGATGCGCATGATGGTTCTCATGCACAAGAGCATTCTCAACATGAGCTTCATTTCTAACAGGCGCTACTCCTCCACGACCTCTACCCCTAGCTCTTCCTCTACCCTGCCTCGATCGCGACCTCTCACTGCAGATTCCTCAATCGAAGCATTGACAGGAGTTACGGGCCTGACGCCGTTGAATCTAGTATTAACCATTTGCGGACAGAAGAATGAATGAGGTTAGATACCAATTTGAATCGCCAAATACCAACTGGAATCAAGTCATAGCACGAAAGGAGACAAGAGAAAATAGTGAGATTTCCTAATGTCCTATAGCCTTTCGAAGAAAAGTAAAGGCGTCCACGTATCGTTCCACGAAACTCTACAAGACTCATTTTGGTACATCGAGATCAATGAACCTAGGCTCTGATACCAACTTTGTCACTACCTAGACCATCGTGATTGGCACCCACACTAACTCTCCGGTGGGAGAACCACTACTACAACTCAAACCAAGCAACTAAACCAAAACTAAGGCATTTAAGTACACGAAAGCAAGAAAATACTAACGAAAGAAATAGAGTTCCCATAAACTCTAACAAAAGTCTAACAATAATAACTAACAATGCGGAAGAAATAACCTAAAACCTGAAAGTCAATGTACCAAAACATCTAACAATGAACCAAGTCTAAGCAAGAAGGGATACAACCCAATATTAATGAACTAACTAAAACAAATATCTACGTCCAAAAATGGTGGACATAGACGAAAGAGAATCCCATGGCAGCCCGGAAGAATTGGCTCACCCTTGAATTCGAAGTGACGATCACTGATCTCCTAAGAGAGGTATGTCAGTAGTCGCTTGAAGATGCCTTGTACTCAACAAAAATAAGAGCAAGTGCAGTATCAATACACAACCACAATGTACTGGGCTATCCCACTAGTGCAACATAAACAAGTCAAGACAACAGTATAATCACATGCATATATATCAACATATACAACATTATCAATATTTACGAACAACGATCAGTTTCACATTTTATATCACATCATTGGTCCTCTCATGGAACCCAAACCGAAACAGTTAGCATACCGAAACGTGGCAACCGATCCATAGTTATGCCGGAACGTGGCAACCGATCCAAGTTAGTTATGCCAGAACGTGGCAACCGATCCAAGTTAGTTATGCCAAAACGTGGCAACCGATCCATTCAACACACAACAATCACAATCACAAGTATATCATCAAGATCATACATTTAAGTCATGATTTCATGGCAATCATAATTCATCTATCTCATTTACAACAAGTGTGATCAACATTGCAACATTCATACATATACAAGTATCATAATGAAGCAAGAACAAGCATACATCACACAATCATAGAATCACAACCATCACCTACCTCGAAACAAGCTTGAAACCCTAAGAAACTTGATCCTTCCCTTTCCGAATTCGTTCCGCTTGTTCTTGGTCTACAAACAATTAATATAATACGGGAATCAATAAACAATCACTAATTACCCGAATTACTAACAATTCTATGAACCCTAGATCATACCCATGATCCTAATTATCCAATTTATGGTTGTTTCCACCATAGAATCTATAACAAAAGCTTCCCCCATCAATATTCACCCATTTTATTACATTATACGGATCGAAAAATGGATTCAGGGAGTGAAAAGCTTACCTTTAGCCTCAAGAATGGTGAAAAATGAGTAAGAGTCGCCTGAGGTTCGTTCCTTAGCTCTAAAAGTCGAAAAGTGCATAATGTGGTCGTTTAGGGGTTTATTAACGACTTTAATTCGCATCGAGCCCGCCACAACGACTGTTACCCCGCTGTAGCTTCCCTGCCAGAGCGTTAAAACCCAGCGCCAAAGCGGGTTATGCGAGACTAAGAGTTATTTCATGAATTCCAAGATTCACATTTCATAACCAACGACGCTCAGAAAATACCCTTTATGCCAAGATCAATTTCGGGAGTTCTAATCACCCGAATTCAATTCCATAAAGTCGTACGAAATCTTTAACGATTTATCTAACTGCTCATGTAATCAAAATCATAAATGATTCACCTGATTGCTACCAGATTTCCCTACACCTCGATGACTTTGATTTTGTCCAAATCTGGACAAGGTTGGGAAAATCCAAATACTACGAAAAAGTTTTCCGGCCATAAATTTCCTCCGTTGGTTTTTCTATAACGACGGAACCCGGTCGTTACAAAAGTTGATGAGAGTTTGATTTTTAATCCAAAATTGAGGGATTTAACGTAATTGAGAAAATGATCAAAATGGTCCTTGATGTATTGGGGTTGCTTTATTTTGGTCCTTAATATATTCTAGGTGATTGAAATAGTCCTTCATGTATGACAAAATGTGTTCAATTTAGTTTTTTACCCTAAAATTAATAATTTACCCCCCAAAACTGTTAAATATAATGGTGGGGCCCACATAACTTACAAAATCCACAAATTTTACCATCTTTATTAGCTCAAAGAAAGAGTTTCATTAATTCTAAAACATCATTTTCTCTAACATCTAACCATACAATTACAAAATAATTCTCTTTGAAGTTTGACATGTGAAATTTTCATGAATTCATCACAGCAAAAAACACAAATAATTTTTAAAAATTTCACAATAGAATGGTTTCAAATAGATCATAAAGCATTAGCAGAAAATACAGATAGCTCTCATACTTGAAAAAAAATCATCTACTCATGCTTTAGATCGGTATAGTGTATATTGCCAAAAGGCATACAATCTTTGAGCTATTTTCCACAAATCTGGCAAAAATAAATAAATTAAAATAATAATAATGGGAGATCAGTAGAGTAAAAAAGAAAGGTGTTATCTGTCATCAATCAGAAACACGGACCAATTTCGTTCATCATATCTCCCAAATACTATAATTATTCAACCTTTTTCCAATAATTATTTTGTAATTGTGTGGTTAGATGTTAGAGAAAATTGTGTTTTAGAATTCATGAAACTCTTTCTTTGAGCTAATAAAGATGGTAAAAATGGTGGATTTTGTAAGTTATGTGGGCCCCACCGTTATATTTAACAATTTTTTGGAGGTAAATTGTTAAGTTTAGGGTAAAAGACTAAATTGAACGCATTTTGTCATACATGAAGGACTATTTCAATCACCTAGAATATATTAAGGACCAATATAAAGCAACCCCAATAAATCAAGAACCATTTTGATCATTTTCTCTAAAGTAATTCAAGTGAAGACAATTGCAACAATAAATCTGATGAAAAAATGTAAAAAATATAGACAGTCAAGAAAAGGATATTAATTTTCTTGAGAAATTTGTCGGGTACTTGGGTACGTAAGAATTAGGGCGTCATGTGGAAGCTTACAATTGCAAATCAATATGGTGATAAATTAGGTGACAAAAACTTACAATAAAAACATACTATTATTATATAGTTTGGCCAACCTGCATACATATGAAAAACTAATAAAAAAAGAAAATGTTAAAACTTTTGAGAGAAAAATTTCCCATAAACAAAACTCTTAAATGTCTACATTGTGGATGCTCTTGTGTTCTTGGTATGAGAAGATGAGTCTTCTGTTTATAGAGTTTCAAACTTTTCTTCTAAGGAAAGAATAACCAAATATGAAAGATAATTATATTTTCTTTTCAGGAAAAGTAAAAGCAGTTATGGTAATGCTTTGAGTTACCTTCCAACAAAGATTAAGAGGGTGTTTTGATTGGATTAAAAGTTGGTCAAACCTACTTTTAAGTCAGTTTTTAACTTCTGAAATATTTGACAAATATAAAAATAACTTAAAATAAGTCAAAAAATGACTTACAATAAGTTAGAAAGTATTTGACAAGGTTACAGATAACTTAAAATAAGTCAAAACCCAAAAGTACGTCTCCCTTACTTTTTATTTTTTGACTTAAAAGTTACTTAAGTTTGACTTTTTATCTTTGACTTAAAACTAACTTTTTTAAGACAATCAAACGTAATCTAAAACTCAAATATGGTAAGAAATCAGGGCAAAATCCTAACAAAATCAGCCTCAAAAATGAAAAAGAATGAGACTTTAGGCCATCTTTGTGAAAATTCCAAATTGGGTTTTCAAGAAAAGGATAATCTTGGGAAGGATTTGTTGAGAAAGTGAATATATGTCCTAAAAGAGAGGCTGAAAATGAGGTTTTCAAGAAAACAAAAATTGAATCTTGTATGATGTTTCAAGTATTGCTCTTCTTTAACCTCTATGAATTAAGAAGAATTAGAGGTTGAGTAATTTTCAAGTATTTCTCTCTTATTCTCAATTCCTCATTTTATGACATAAGCTCTTCAAGCGGATGAAAAGATATGAGGCTTTGTTGATCCTTGTCCAATTGATGTTAACACTTTTTTCACTGCTAGCAAAACGATTGAAGATGAATGGTTAGTGAAACGATCGAAGAAAGATAAGATCGATTTTCAATGGATCAAAGAAGCAGAAAATGTTTATGAAAACTCTCCAAGCTGTGCTTGGAAGAGCTTAAGAACTTGGAGAATGTTCATTCCAAAAATCTATGGGTATAACCTAATCTCTTAGTTGCTTATTTCTCAAGTAATTATGACAGTTACTTTGTTTTCTTGTTGCAACTTTTTATATAGTAAATGGTTGGTGAACGATTATAAGTCTTTGGAATACCTTCAAGTTATAATGTTTGGTTTGATTTATTTTTTTCCATATAAAACTTAGTATTATTCAATTCAAGGTTTGGTTTGATTTCTTGTTTCCATATAAACTTAACATTATTCAATTCAATGTTTGGTTTGATTTATTTTTTTCCATATAAAACTTAACATTATTCAATACAATGTTGGTTCCCGTTTTCTTTTTCCGCATAACTAATACCTATCTAATGTATGCTGGAATCTATACATTATTTTACACAGGATAGTGTATGGAATAAGAATGCGAGGATTAGTAATAACCCTTCATGACTAATCCGTGCGTTATCAATCCCTGCATAACTTGCTTCTCCTTTAAATAGTTGACTATTTTGTGGCTTTTTGTTATGAAATTTGTGTTGTCCTATTAAGAATGCCATGGATAGCCTTTGAATTTTTGTGTCAAACCTGTCTCTACAACTACTACTGCCATGAAGAAGGTGGTGATCCCAGATAGGGCATACCATGGAGCCACCTCAACCCTGTCGATGTTCGCGCCTTGGGGAATAAGATAGTCAAAAAGAACAATAGCCACTAACAAACATAAAAAGGTCGTCATGGTAATAATGATTAGTGAAATGATAGAGTAGTAACATAAATTGCTTATTAATTAAGAAGTAGATCTTTCAATGAAGCTTTCACTCATCAACTTTGAATTCTGAATCTAACTTTATACACTATAATAGAACTTCTGTGGATGGGGAAAGTAAACAACAATATTCCTTATTTCCCGTGCCCTAGTGAAGGGATCGATATCCATGTTCAAGCCGGTATTTAATGAATATGCATTAAGTAAGTGAGAAGTGGTGAATTGACCTGGATAAGTACTTAATAAAAACAGTTTTATAAGAAAAAGTTTTAAAAAAAATCCTTTATGTTTGTGATTGTCTTATATATATCATTTGTTTACATTTCGGCTAGTTAGAAACCCCATCAATATCATTCGTATCAAATATACCTCACCCGCTAACCGTTTTCCACCATGGAAGAATTGGTGTAGGAGTATAGTTGGACCTTTTCATCAGTTGTTGGATATAATTTCTTCATGGGAGAATGCTTCAAATTATTACTTGAGTAAATTTGAATCTTTGTTGGCGTACATAGCTACATCTCAAATTATCTGTCGTGTTTTTCTTTTACACGCCTCTTAAGGAAACATTAATTAAGAAGTGATTTTGACTATTTTCCCCGCATTTATGTCTTATGATATAATCTCTCTTCATTAAATATTTATTGGTGTTGGTAGTTTTCAAGAAACCTATAGTCTCTGGGCAAGTTTATTAAATAAATTGTTCATGGTGTTTGTACTTGTTAGAATGATTAATATCCTAGTTGCACTTTTCATGTATTTTCTATTTTCCTACTTATAAGCCTGTTGAATGTTTTTCGTCCTCAAGAATTGCATTACTTACAGCTTCCACTTTCTTGTTTCATTGACACAAGCATATCAATTATCTTACTATTTTGATTTTCTGTAATTAACAGGCAGCAATGGCTTGTCGAACTTTCCTCCTGTTAATTATCCTTCTATGACGTGAGCTCTTCAAGTGGATGAAAAGATACGATGCCTGCTTATCATTGGTCAACACATCTTTCACACCTACCAAAATTGAAGATGAATGGTCTGTGAAACCATCAAAGGAAGATGATGTAGATGTCTTGGAAAGCATTGTACGGATCAAAGAAGCAGAGGCACGAACGATTCAAAGTCCTGCAAATGATGCACTAGGAGAGTAGGGACTTTGAGGCATCTGGCTAGGCTGAAGAGAGAGATACAGGAGGAAGAGTATTCTGAATGACCCTCCAAACTGTGCTTGCTGTAAACTGAGAAAAGGAATTGGAAAAAGCTGGAAGAGCTCAAGATTTTGAAGAATTTACATTGAGATTACAACGAACGAAAATGCAATTGCATATAGAAATTTCAGTCTTGTTTAGTAGAAAGGAAGCAGCAAAACAGCTACTGGTATAACCTAATCTCTTCTTTGACTATTTCTCAAGTAACTGCGACAATTACTTAATTTTTTTGTTGCAAGTTTTTTTTTTACTTAATTTCATTGATTTAAGTAAATGGTTCGGTGAACTATTATAGGTCTTTGGAATACCTTCAAGTTCGTTTATTGATGCAATGTTTAGCTCTAGTTTCTTTTCCGCATAACTTATACCTGAATAAGGTATTCTGGAATTTATATATTACTTTATGCTGGATAGAGTATGAAATAAGATGCGGGGTTTAGTAATGCATTGAGTAAACCATGCATTACTATTCCATCCATCAATAATCTTTGCATAACTAATCGCTGCATAACTTGCTTCTAAACCAAGTGATCCTTCAAATAGTTGACTGTTTTTGTTTTTAGCTAAGTGGCTTATTCTTATGAATTTTGTGTTGATGTTCACTTTTGACTTTGGAAAACCATATTCTATATTAATACAGCCATGGATAGCCTTTGGCACAGTTGGAGTACTCTTGATGTTCAGCCATGGAAAACCTTTGGCTAAAGAGGCAGATCCAAAATTTGAGGTTTATGAGTTCTAGAGTTTATTGTACATACATATTTAGGGAATTTCTCAGAAAATACGTAGGGTTCAGATGAAGATATTGGGTTTTTTCAAGCCCGTACTTCCCGAGCTAGCTTTGACCTTGACTCTGATGGAGTTTAAGAAAGAAAGAAATACTTTTGAAATTTGTGGTCTAAAACAAACCATAGTTTTTTATGTGACTTTAAAATGACCACCTATGTTGGTACTAGTTTGAAGAGAAATGCATGTTTTGTTTGTCCGAGCTCGGAAATTAATTACGTTATAATTTACTTATACCCTCTATGGTTTCCTGAAGTACCTAATAAATATTCTCTTGAACTTATTCTTTGAATTTCAGTCAGGCTAGTGTGTGATTTGAGCATGTACGATAACTTTTCCTGTTTATGGTAAAATATATTGACTTGATAATCTAATAAAGAATTTATGAGAATTTATACATCCTTGTCTAGTAAAGGAGCTAATTAATCACCTATGAGAGAGATAGGATTTTGCTTTTATGCTTTTAACTCAGAGAGAGAGAGAAAATTCAGAGCACAAATTTCTGAAGTTCTTCCTTTACCAATCTGTGTGTTTTTTTAATCTCTCTGCAAATTTTATTCTTCTAGATATAATGGTTAGTGGTCAGTCTGGTGATTCGAGGGGAAGAGGCACGGGATATTTGAAATGTTTGGAGAATAGGGAAGGAGGAAATGCACATAAGCTTACTAGGCAAGAGAATTGCAGAAAAGGAACTATTCGATCAGTTCATAGAAGGTTTAGGCCAATTGGTGACGGTGGTGTTGCATTGTTAAACCATGTTGGTGGAACTAAAAATCTTGACAATCGAGTGGTCAATAAGGAAACATTTAGTGATCGTATTCATAGGACTATAAGCTCGGATAACAATTCATTTTTCTTATCTGACTTGCCTGCGAGACCTAGAATTGTTGATGGTCAGTCAAGTGATTCGAGGTGAAGAGGCTTGGGATATTTGAAACGTTTGGAGAAAAGGGAAGGAGGAAGAGCATATAAGCATTCTAGGCAACAGAAAATACTTAAAAGAATAGTGTCAGAGTCTATTCCTGTTGTGGCTCAAATTGTGCAACAGCTTGGTGATGAAACAGTTGAATCAACAAAAGAATACTTGAGGAACCTAATTACAATACCGGAAAGGAAATACAAGTTTTTTAGCCTTTAGAACAGACTTGATGAAAGATCTTATCTTACCAATCAGACTCACTTGAACTGCCAGTAAGATCCAACTAGAATTTTTGGTTGCAATAAGAACAGGTCTTGGAAGCTTCTTATTGGAAAACACCCGCCTTTTAACATCGGAATTGGTTGAATTTTCTTACTTGAAAGCTGTCGAAACAAAAATTGCAGGAGGCTTTTTCCTGTTGAGGATTGCGTCTGCAAGATTTGTTCAACGGAGAAGGGATTCTGCAGCCAGTGCATGTGTCTTGTGTGTCTGAACTTCGATTGTGCCAATGATACTTGCAGTTGGGTAGGCTGTGATGCATGCTTGCATTGGTTTCATACTGTTTGTGGTATTAGTCGAAATCTTATAAAGTCAGGTCCAAGTCTCAAAGGCCCTTCCGGGACAACCGAGATGCAATTTTACTGTCTGGGATGTGGTCATGCCTCGGAAATGTTTGGCTTCGTTAAGGACGTATTCATGTCTTGTGCGAATGAATGGGGTGAGGAAACCCTGATGAAAGAGCTTGATTATGTTCGGAAAATCTTCCAAGGGAGTGAAGATCTTAAAGGCAAGGAGTTACATGTTAAGGCTGATGTATTGCATACAACGCTAGTTACAAAGATGATTTCACCTTCAGACGCCTGCGATTTCATATTTCAGCGGTAAGTATACAAACCAATTCATTTTGTCTTATTAGCATAAGAACAAGTCTCTAGTTTACAGTGTTCTTGGTTTCCTTATGTTATACTCATTCCTATTTTTTATTTTTGGTGCACAAACCACAAAAGGGAATATGAAGTTAGTAACTACCTAAATCGTTTTATTACTTCCGTTTGAAATGGTTGTGTTGGGATAAATACAATTAACCATGAGTTTAGATCATCACAATTGACAACAGTGGTAGTGAGATGTCCATCAGATATCATTCTCTGCCTTTCCTTTTTGTATTCTTGGATCTTGCAAATTACTAGAGTAATAAAAATTGGATGAAGAACGAAAATTGATATAGCATTTGTCAAATTGAACACTACTGAATACCCTTGTAGCTTGCCTACAATTTCTAGAAACCTATAGTCTATGGTGATTATAAATGAACTTTCGCCTAGCCTAACCCTAAAAGCTAGCTAGTTCATGAGGTTAAAATTATCTGATATCATATAAGAAGACCAATTCCATGTCACATAATCGATGTGGGACATATATCTTCCCCATAACCTGCCAACTGGAGTGTGGACAACATAATAGGGGATCCAGCACCGGGTAAACCAAGAGTTCGGGATGAGCTTCACTCTAATGCCATGATAAGGAAATATGGATCTTAGGTAAAACTCAACCCTGAAAGATAGCTGATGAGTTGAGGATTGTACAAAACCATATAAGGAAACCAAGTCTACATCCCACAACTGGTGTGGTACACTTAGCAATGGGCAAGTTTATTAAATTGTACTTAAAGAATGATTTATTTCCTAGTAGCAATTTGTGATTAATGTTCTATTTTACTACTTATCAACGTATTGAATTTTTTTTCAATTTTCAAGTATTGCTCTTCTTTAACCTCTATGAATTAAAAAGAACTAGAGAGTATCTGGAACCACTTTTCCCATTCCAACTTAGTTCCTCAGCGTCCACTTCATATTTCATCGACACAAAACATTTCATTTCTTTACTAATTTATACTTTCTTTAATTAATAGGTAGCAACGAATTGTCAGACTTTACTAATCTAGCTAGTCTAGGAAAACATGACTTTACTAATCTATCTAGTTTTAAGTATGATCGCTACTAGGAAATAAATCATTCTTTAAGTAGAATTTAATAAACTTGCCCATTGTTAAGTGTCCCACACCGGTTGTGGGATGTGGACTTGGTTTCCTTATATGGTCTTGTAAAATCCTCAAAACATCAGCTAGCTGGGTTGAGTTTTACCCAAGATCAATATTTCCTATCATGGCATTAGAGTGAAGCTCATCCCATACTCTTGGTTTACCCGGTGTACTTGGGTCCCCTATTATGTTGTCCACGCTCTTATTGGCAGGTTATGGGGCAGATATGTGTCCCACATCGATTATGTGACGTGAAATTTGTCTTCTTATATGATATCAGATAATTCTGACCTCATGAACTAGCTAGCTTTTAGAGTTAGGATAGGCGAAGGTCCATTTATTATCACCCATAGACTATAGGTTTCTAGAAATTGTAGGCGAGCTACAAGGGGATTCAGTAATGTTCAATTTGACAAATGCTATATCAATTTTTGTTCTTCATCCAACTCTTATTACTCCAGTAATTTGCAAGATCCAAGAATATAAAAAAGGAAAGGCAGAGAATGATATTTGATGGACATCTCACTGCCACTCCACTGTTGTCAATTGTGATGATCTAAACGCATGGTTAATTGTATTTATCCCAACACAACCATTTCAAATGGAAGTAATATAACGAGTTAGGTAGCTACTATTTCTAACTTCATATTCCCTTTTGTGGTTTGTGCACCAAAAATAAGAATAGGAATGAGTATAACATAAGGAAAACCAGAACACTGTAAACTAGAGACTTGTTCTTATGCTAATTATAAGATAAAATGAATTGGTTTGTTTAATTACAGCTGAAATATGAAATCGCAGGCGTCTGAAGGTGAAATCATCTTTGTAACTAGCTTTGTATTCAAGACATCAGCCTTAAGATGTAACTCCTTGCCTTTAAGATCTTCACCCCCTTGGAAGATTTTCCGAACATAATCAAGCTCTTTCATCAGGGTTTCCTCACCCCATTCCTTCGCACAAGACATGAACACGTCCTTAACGAAGCCAAGCATTTCCGAGGCATGACCAAATCCCAGACAGTAAAATTGCATCTCGGTTGTCCTGGAAGGGCCTTTGAGACTTGGACCTGGCTTTAACAGCATGACACCAATGCAAGCATGCATCACAGCCTACCCAACTGCAAGTATTATTGGCACAGTCGAAGTTCAGGCACACAAGACACATGCATTCGCTGCAGAATCCCTTCTTCGTTGAACAAATCTTGCAGACGCAATCCTCAACAGGAAAAAGCCTCCTGCAATTTATGTTACGACACATTTCAAGTAAGAAAACTTCAACCAATTCTGATGTTAGAAGGTGGGTGTTTTCAGATAAGAAACTTCCAAGACCTGTTCTTATTGCAACCAAAAATTCTAGTTGGATCTTATGGCAGTTCAAGAGAGTCTGATTGGTAAGATCAGATCTCTCATCAAGTTTGTTCTGAAGGCTTAAAAACTCATATTTCCTTTCCGGCATTGTAATTAGGTTCCTCAAGTATTCTTTTGTTGATTCAACTGTATCATCACCAAGCTGTTGCACAATCTGATCCATAACAGGAATAGGCCCTGACACTGTTCTTCTAAGTATTTTCTGTTGCATAGAAAGCTCATATGCTCTTCCTCCATCCCTTTTCTCCAAACGTTTCAAGTATCCCGAGCCTCCTCTCCTCGTATCACTTGACTGACCATCAATAATTCTAGGTCTCGCAGGCAAGTCGGATAGAAAAAATGAATTATTATCCAAGCTTGTAGTCCTATGAATACGATCACTACATGTTTCCTTATTGACCACTCAATTGTCAAGATAAAAAGTTCCAGCAACATGGTTTGACAATGCAACACCACCATCATCAATTGGCCTAAACCTACTATGAACTGATCGAATAGTTCCTTTTCCGCAATTCTCTTGCCTAGTAAGATTATGTGCATTTCCTCCATAACGTTTCAAATATCCTGAGCCTCTTCCCCTCGAATCATCTGACTGACCACAAACCATTATATCTAGAAGAATAAAATTTGCAGAGAGATTAAAAAACTTGCAGATTTGAAGGAAGAACTTCAGAAATTTGTCCTCTGAATTTTCTCTCTGAGTAAATTTTTTTTTATACTAAAGCATCAAAATCGAAATCCTATCTGTCTTTACAGGTAGACATTAGCAAAATGACAAAAATGGTTTGTTATGTCTGAGGATAATTTCAAAGTAGTTTGTAAATGTAATCTGATAGTGATTATTGTCTCCAGAGATTTTTGATTTTGAGTATCTATTTTTTTGTTCATATTTTTTCTCTATTTTTCTTCAAAATCTCATGCAAAATACTCTTAGAAATCAGTAATATGTTTAGTGCGTTGAAGTCCAGAGAACTTAAATTATCAATGGGTTTTAAATAAAACCACATATATCAGCACATTAATATGTGCTACAGCTCAATGAGAAGTCTTATTTTTATCGATTCATTGGCATTTTCTAGTCTCACATATACTAGTAGTAGTCTCTGAACAATGGTGATCCTGTTCCATGCAGTCTTGACATAAAGTACTCGCAATTGTACAATTTAATCAAGATTGTCAATACAGTCTCGTGTCAATAATTTAAAATTATGTAAATTTGTTTAGATTGGACACTGTAAAATTACTATTGTCAAATGAGAAAAGAAGAAGATTGCTAACCTTAATATCATGGACGAGTTGATGATTTGCATATATGAGGTAAGTACGGTATAGCTGCTATGCTGAAACTGATTATTCCACCAACGTGGGACTAATATGTCAGTGGGATCGATAATGTCATGTTTCTTAACAGTTCCATTGCTTCTCTTAATGTATCTCTTGATCAGATAGCTTCCACACGTTTCAACCCACCATTTGTCATGTTTACCACCAGCATATCGGTGCCCAGGTAAGCATATTTCATGTGCTGATGACATGAAAACAGATCAACATCAAAAGACTGCACATAATGATATGACTAGATAATGCATTGCGAAGTGGTACTCAGGAATAACATAGTTCATCAGAAGGACCGACATCATTTTTAAACTCACCAAGAACCTCTGAGGTTAGTTACAGGAATGTATATAAAGTCCAGGATATCAAGAACAGAAGCCTCACCAACTCTGTTAATAAAAGGAAAAATAAGAGGTAAGTGACACTAATCTTACAGATAAACTTTTTTTATTTACCTATAGCAAGGTGATTACTTCTGTAAACATCTCAGGAATGTGGCTTTTCTAATATATGTAAGTATAACTGTGTAATTTGTCACTATAAACTCTTTCCCGACATATTATCTCAATTATTGATATCTCCTTGAAGCACAAAACCAATTTCCAAAAGAATATATCTTGAGCTAGCTTCTAACCATATGTAAGTCCTTCTTCCTCCCTCCTTATGAGATGAATGATTTCTGTAGTAGTGCTCCCCGACATGAATCCGAACTGGTTCTCAAAAATAGCCACACCCCTCCTCACCCTCATTTCCACCATCCTCTCCCGCTCCTTCATAATGTGGTTTAATTAGCAGCTTGATACCCCTATAGTTATTAAATTCTAAATGTCACCCTTGTTCTTGTACAACAGAATCATTGTACTCCATCTTCATACTTTGGGCATCCTCGCCGTCTTGAAAACAAGATTAAACAAGCTACACCATACCTTCCCTTCCTGTGCTCTTCAAAAACTCCTCTGGGACCTCGTCTTGCCTGGCCGTTTTAACCATACAAATTTAACCCTGAACCTCCTCAACATTTATACGCCTACAATACTGACAATTGTGGCGCTTCTCTGCATGCTCCAAATCCCCAGCACAGTGCATATGTCCCCCATTCATTCAAGAGTTTATAGAAGTATGACTACAATGAAAATGAAAAATAATCAACATGCTTATAAGTAGGAAAATAGAACATAGACTATTGGGTTCTTGAAGACTATAAACACGCGAATAAATATTTAATGGAGAGAGATTATATTTTAAGACATAAATGAGGGTAAAATAGTAAAAAAAAAACTACTTAATTTTCTTAAGTGGCGTGTAAAAGAGAAACACCATAGATAGTTTGAGACAGATGAAGTATTACACAAATTACCGCTTGATAGGAAACAAGATTTGACATTTTTGTAAGAAATATCCATTAGTATGAAAAAATGAATCTTGGGCAAAACTCAACCCCAAAAGCTAGTTGATGAGGTGAGGATTGTGCAAGACCCTATAAGGAAACCAATTCCACATCCACAACCGGTGTGAGACACTTAGCAATGGGAAAGTTTACACGGTATTGTACTTAAAGAATGATTTATTTCCTAGTTGCAATTTGTGATTAATGTTCTATTTTCCTACTTATAAGCGTATTGATTTTATTCATTTTTCAAGTATTTTGCTCTTCTTTAACCTCTATGAATTAAGAAGAATTAGAAAATATCAATGGAACCACTTTTCCGGGTCCACCTTAGTTCCTCAACGCTCACTTTATGTTTTATCGACACAAAACATGTAATTTCTTTACTAATTTATACTTACTTTAATTAACAAGTAGTGACGAATTGTCAGACTTTAGTAATCTAACTAGTCTTGGAAAACATGCTGTTACCGATCTTCCTGCACCAACCTCCCTTATTCTCAAATCCTCTTATCTATGACATGAACTCTTCAAGTGGACAAAAATATATGAGGCATGTTGATCCTTGTCCAAATGATGTTATCACTTCTTTCACAGCTATCAAAATAATTGAAGATGAATGGTCAGTGAAACGATCGAAGAACAATGAGGTTGATGGCTTGGGGAGGCACAAATGTTTCAGAGTCATGAAGATGATGCACGAGGGAGAGGCAGTGAGTTTAAGGCGGCTGACTGGGTTGGAGAGTAAGAAATTAAATGAAGCGTATATATTATGAAAAACTCTCCAAATTGTGCTTGCAGGAAACAGAGGAAAAAATTGGAAGATCTTAAGACCTTGGAGAATGCTCATTCTGATTATTGTGAGATGAAGATGAGAATGGAAGCCGCCAAACAGCTACTGGTATAGCATAATCTCTTCCTTGCCAGTTTCTCCAGTAATTGTGACAATTACTTAGTTTCCTTGTTGCAGGTTTTTTAATAGTAAATGGCTGGCGAACTATTTTAAGTCTTTGGAATACCTTCAAGTTACAATGTTCCGTTCATTTGTTTTTTTCCATATAGAACTTAATATAGTTGGTTGGTTTCAGTTTTGTTCTCCGCATAAATAATACTTGTATAAGGTATGCTAAATTCTATATATTATTTTATGTGGAGTAGTGTATGGAATAAGAATGAGAGAATTAGTTATAACCCTTTGTGACTAATTCATGTGTTTCCAATCCCCGCATAACTTGCTTCTAAACAAAGTGATCCTTCAAATAGTTGACAACTTTCGTTTTTGCTCAGTGGCTTATTGTTATGAAATTTGTGGTGTTGGTTCACTTTGTGCTTTGGGAAACCATTTGCTAAATCTCATCCTTAGCACAGTGGAGTCTTGTTGTTCAGAAGTATTGAACATACCATATAACATGCCACATTTGTACAAGTTTTTAGTGTAACATGTAAATTTTCCCAAAGTATTACTTTCTCTGTTCTAATTTATGTAATGAACTTTAACTGAGATCAAAGATGGATTCAAAATTTGAGGTTTGTGCACTCTAGAGTTTATTATATATACATATTTAGAGAATATTTTCAATAAATATATAAGGTTTGACCGAAGCTATTTAGTTTTGTCGAGCCCATACTTCCCATGCTAGCTCCGACCTTAACTCTGACGGAGTTTGAGTAAGAAAGATAAATACTTTTGAAATTTGTAGTTTAAAACAAACCGTAGATATTTGTGTTGAGTATATAGCAAGAATTTATGGGAAATGGAGGGAAGATGAAGAGATGAATTTGAAAAGATTCTCTTATGCTTTAGTAAAACGCATTTCTCCCTCATTGGTGGTGGAAAGAAAAGTTAAAGTGTTTAAATAGAGAAACACTTCTACTAGTTGTTAAAAGGGTTGGAAAGAGGGACCCCCCTCGCATCGTCGTCGTCGCTCGGCTCAGCTTCGGCTTCAAAAAACGATCGATCATTTATTTAATTAATTTAAAACATCTTTCCCATTTTATTTGAATTTTCCATCGTTGGAGATGACTGTTCTGAAAGGTTGTAATTTTCAGGAACAGCCATGACCGTTTGAAAGGTTGCAAACTTTCATGAATGGTCGTGTGGTTTCTGAAAGGTTGCAACCTTTCGGAACCAGTGCTTTTTGGCTATAAATATCTATGAATCATTAAACTTTTCATTTATGAATTTACTGAACTACTTCATCTCCACAAATTCATTATTTGTGTACTTAACTTCCGTGAGTGGCTCACTGACGCCATTATTTTGGGTATCAATACACTGATGAATGGAATCGTACTATCCTGGAAGGATATATTCCAATTCAAACCTTGAATACTAGAGGGGACTAATTTTCTTAAGGGGACACTGTGCATTCAGTGGGATCGATTCTCTTTCCTTTCTGTTTTATAGGAGTGTTACAGATTCTGGTATGTTTTATAGTCATTGGTTTCTGTTAATTAATTTTTGTTATTCACTACGTGATTTAAACTTGGGAATTTACAGTTTCCGTAAAGTTTTGTTATCAGTAGTATTGCTTTAGAATACAGATTGCATAACAATCTTAAGAAAATTAGTTTTTATTTGTTAATCTGTGTTTCTGCTGGAGACAAAGACCTTTGTCGTTTTATACTTCTATTAAGCTTGCAATTAAATTTATTGCTTACCTAATCAGTCGTATCGTTTTTTGTTTATCAGAAATGGCAATTGACAGTGCTACCACTTCGGTGGCTGTTGCTGCACCAACTCAAACTGCTGTACCACCAGCAAAGAAACCGACAAAATTCTCTGGTGTGAATTTTAAAGGATGGCAGCAACGAATATTTTTCTGGCTTACCAATCTTGGTCTGCATAAATTTACCAATGAAGAAACTCCAGTGCCTGCTGCTGATATGTCAGACAGAAAAATTCATGATTATTGAAGCATGGAAACATGTAGACTTCTTATGTAAGGGCTACATTTTAAGTGTTTTAGAGGATGACTTATATATTGTTTTCAGTGCATTGACAACTTCAAAAGAATTGTGGAATGCACTTGAGAAGAAATATAAGACAGAAGATGCATCCTTGAAGAAGTTTGTGGTCGCAAAAATTTTAGACTATAAGATGACAAATAATAAAACTTTAGATCACAAGTGTAGGAGCTTCAACTTATTTTCCATGATCTGATGGTAGTTAATGAAGCCTTTCAAGTGGCTGCAATGATTGAGAAGTTACCTCATTCGTGGAACGACTTCAAGAATTATTTAAAGCACAAACACAAGGAAATGAACCTTAAAGATCTTGTGATTCGTCTTAAGATTGATGAAGATAACAAAACCGCCGAAAAGAAGTCTCGTGGGAGCTCGACAATCATGGGAGTTAATATTGTTGAGGAAGCCCTCACCAAAGGCAAGAAGAAAAGAAGTCCAATGGACAAAAGTCAGAGCAAGCCAAGAAGAAATTCAAGGGCAACTGTTACAATTGTGGTAAGGCTGGTCACAAGTCTTCTGATTGTTTTGCTCCAAGAAAGGACAAGGACAAGGACAAGGGCAAGGGCAAAAGTCAAGCGAACATCGCAGAGAAGATGGAAGACGCAGATGACCTTTGTGCAATAATCTCAGAGTGCAACTTAGTTGGAAAACCTAAGGAGTGGTTTCTCGACTCAAGTGCCACTCGACATGTTTGCTCTACAAAAAAAGCCTTTGCAACGTATACTCCTGCTAAGTTTGATGAAGATTTGTTCACGGAGAACACAACAACAACGAGGATTGTAGGAACTGGGAAAGTAATGTTGAAAATAACATCTGGCAAGGTGTTGACTTTGAACAACATTCTGCACATTCCTACTATTAGGAAGAATCTAGAATCTGTTACACTACTCGTTAAAAATGGGTTTAAGTGTGTCTTAGTTAGTGACAAAGTTGTAATAGGTAAGAATGAGATGTTCTTAGAAAAAGGCTACCTCACTGAGGGCCTTTTTCAAACTGAATGTAATGGTTGTTGGCAATATTAATAAGAATTCTGCTTCTGTTTACTTATTGGAGTCAAATGATTTATGGCATGCCTGTTTGGGACATGTAAATTACAAAGCCTTGTGAAAATTGATTACTTTAGAAGTATTGCCTGACTTCAAGTGTGATAAATCGAAATGTGAAATTTGTGTTGATTGTAAGTTTGTTAAACATCCTAATAAGTCTGTTGACAGAAATTCAAATCATATAGACTTAATTCACACAGATATAAGTGATATGAAGTCAATACCATCTCGCGGTGGGAAAAAATATTTTATAACTTTTATTGACAATTGCACTCGATATTGTTATGTATAGTTCCTTAATAGTATGGATGAAGCAATTGATGCATTTATGCAATACAAGAATGAAGTGGAGAATCAATTAAATTGAAAGATAAAAATGATTCGTAGTGATAGGGGTGAAGAATACGAATCTCCTTTTACAGAGATATGTTTGGAATATGGTATTATTAATCAAACTATTGCACCCTACACACCACAATCAAATGGAATGACGGAACGGAAGAATAGAACATAAAAGGAAATGATGAATGTCTTGTTAGTCAGTTCTAGTTCACCGCGAAGCTATCGTTACGGCTAACAAGATACTCAATAAGGTACCTCATAGCAAAACGCAATAAATTCCATATGAGTTATGGAAAGGAAGGGAATCCAACTTGAAATATTTCAAAGTGTGGGGGTGTTTAGCTAAGAAGGTGAAAATTGGACCTAAAATAGTGGATTGTGTATTTATTGGATATGTTGTGAACAGTAAGGCATGTCGGTTTTTGGTTCACAAATCTGATAATCCTGAAACTCATGTTAATACTGTAATTTAAATCAGATAATGTTGAGTTCTTTGAACATATTTATCCGTACAAAACTGAATGTGAGTCAACAAGTGAAAGACCTAAACGACCACGAGAAGAATCAACGAAAAATACACCACTTAACGAGGAACCTAGGCGTAGTAATCGTCAACGGAAATTCACTTCTTTCAGATCAGATTTTGTGGCATTCCTTCTTGAAAATGAGCCTTTAACATTTAAAGCAATGATTTTTTCTTTTAGTCAACTTTTTTGAAAGAAGCAGTCAATAGTGAGATCGAATCAATTTTAAATAATCATACTTGGGAATTGATTGATCTTCCTCCAGGAAATAAACATTTAGGATCAAAATGGAAGGAATAGAGTTGTTCATTGTTATGGTTAAAAAATCAAACCGAACCACAATCTGAACCAAACCGATTAAAATAACCGATATTTGGTTGGGTTTGGTTAGGTTCGGTTTTAAATTTTGAAAACCGATATTATTTGGTTTGGTTTTGATTTTACTAAAAAAAACCGCAAAAATAACTAAACCGAACCGATAAATTAGATATATAAATTCTATAAATATTTATATATTATTCATAAATAAAATATAAATAGTTTGCTAAATTTTAATTAACTTAAATCTTTAACTTTACAATTTTCTCAAGCCCAACTATAACAATCCTAAGTCCAAGTCCATCAAAATCCATTTTAGTCTTTACCTACCCTACTTCACATAAAATATTCAAACTTTCTCTTAATTGAAACACTTTGTTTGTGTAATAATAACTCTAGTATTGCTTAATTGCTTAATTGAACCGACAATAGCTTTAATGTGAATTGTTCATGTGCTAGGTGTTTGTGTCTATCGACGTAAGTCCTCAAAAAAATTATTATTACTTTCAAACTGAATAAACCAGAAAAATTAATCCAAACCGACAATAACCAAACTGACGGTTATCTTTTCCTTTTGTTTGGTTTGGTTTTAGAAATTTAAAAAACCGACTAGATTGGTTTGGTTTTGGTTTTAATAAAGAACCGATCCAAACCGAGCCATGAACACCCCTAGGAAGGAAAATGAAAGCCGATTGGACTATTGAAAAATATAAGGCTAGACTTATAGTCAAAGGATACAGACAAAAGGAAGGTCTGGATTACTTTGATACATACTCTCCAGTAATGAGGATAACATCGATTAGGATGTTAATAGCACTAGCGGTCGTGCATGATCTTAAAATTCATCAAATGGATGTTAAGACATCATTTTTAAATGGAGAGTTGGAGGAAGAAATTTACATGGAACAACCTGAGGGGTTTGTAGTTCCTTGTAAAGAAGAGAAAGTGTGCAGACTTGTTAAGTCACTTTATGGGCTCAAACAAGCATCCAAACAATGTTGGCAAATGAATTTGAGATTAATGAGTGTGATAAATGTGTTTACATTAAAAATATTCTGAATCAAGAAGTCATTGTTTGTTTGTATGTTGATGACATGTTAATAATGAGTACAAATATTAATGATATAAATGCTACTAAGCGCATGTTGTCCAACAAGTTCGATATGAATGACTTAGGAGTTACTGATTTGATCTTAGGGACCATGATTCTCAAACCTCCTCAAGGACTAGCATTATCTCAATCTCATTATATTGAAAGAGTATTGGACAAGTTCAAGTACTTGAATTTCAACAATGTCAAAACTCCTTTACATTTCAAAAGAATGAGGTGAAAGTGACTCTCAGTTGAAATATACCGGAGTGTTGGAAAGTTTGATGTATTTTATGAATTGCACGCGACCAGATATAGCATGTGCTATTAGCAAGCTGAGTCGGTTCACTAGTAATCCTAATCAAACTCAGTGGATGGTAATGAAACGTGTGTTGGGGTAACATACACAACACTATACTTTGCATTATAATAAATATCCCGTCGTGATTGAAGGATATAGTGATACAAATTAGATCACCGGGTCAAATGAAGTAAAATCCACAAGTGGTTATGTGTTTACACTTGGTGGATGAGCAATCTCTTGGAAATCGTCCAAACAGACATGTATCGCTCGCTCCACAATGAAATCTGAATTTATTGCGTTAGATAAGGCCAGTGAAGAAGTTGAATGGCTCCGAAATTTCTTAGAGGACATTCCATTCTGGCCGAACCTGTGAGACCTAGATGCATACATTGTGATAGTCAAGCAGCAATAGGTAGGGCAGAGAGTGTCATGTACAACGGAAAATCTCGTCATATACGACAGAGACATAATATCGTAAGACAACTGGTCTCTAGTGAAATTATCACAATTGACTATGTGAAGTCAAGAGATAATGCGTCAAATCCACTAACGAAAGACCTAGTGTGAGAGGCAGTTGAAATATCATCTAAGGGAATAATTTTACGGCTTACGACAAGTCATCATGACAGTAACTCTACCTAGCAGACTGGAGATCCCAAGAGCTAGGTTCAAGGAGAAAACAAAGTTTTGACTGACGATTCGACATTGTCAATCAGCTCAATCCATTCTTATGATGAAGACAATGTTCCAGAACAAGGTTAAAACATTAAGGCTTGTTAATGAGTTAATAAAGTTTAAAGTTTTTAATGATTTGCTAAGTTTGGTAGATTTGACCAAATAGTGTATTACACGATGACACGGTTAGAAATCACCTATGTGAGTGTGAAGTGTAAGCCGCTTCAAAGAGAATTATTGTAAAAACCTATTTCTATACACTCATGATACCAGGAAATGGTTGAAATGAACACAACAGTAAGAACCATAAATGGTAAAGAGTTAATTGTGTGACATATGGTTGTCTAGGTATACACCAAAGCTCGATGGTTCAAAGATATCACATCTATCGATTAACTGAGTATATCCGACATATGTTCACTACGAAAAGTTCAACGAAAAACCTACTTATCCAGATGCAATTGATCCTTGCTTGTAGAGTACACACTCGTCTGTGAATTCCTATATGTTATAACCATTCCCCATTCATGTGGGGGATTGTTGGGTATATAGCAAGAATTAATAGGAAATGGAGGGAAGATGAAGAGAGGAATTTGAAAAGATTCTCTTATGCTTTAGTAAAAGGCATATTTCTCCCTCATTGGTGGTGGAAAGAAAAGTTAAAGTGTTTAAATAGAAAAACACTTCTGCTAGTTGTTAAAAGGGTTGGAAAGTGGGACCCCACTCGCGCTGTCGCCGTCGTCACTCGCTCGGCTACGGCTTTGACTTTGGCTTTGGAAAATGATCGAGAGATTATTTTTTGGACAAAATTTATTTTAATTATTTATTTATTTAATTAATTAAATTAAATGACCAAAACATTTTAATTAATTAAATTAAATGGACAAAACATTTTAATTATTTAAATAATTAGCCGAAACGACCCAACCCAACCCAACTCGAATATGTGCGACCCGTGTTTAAAATATCTTTTCCGTTTTATTTGAATCTGTTGGAGATGACTGTTCTGAAAGGTTGTAACTTTCAGGAACATCCATGACCGTTTGAAAGGTTGCAAACTCTCACGAATGATCGTGTGGTTTCTGAAAGGTTGCAACCTTTCGAAACCAGTGCTTCTTGTCTATAAATACCTGTGAATCCTCAGACTTTTCATTTATGAATTTTCTGAACATCTTCTTCTTCTGCACAAATTCATTATTCATGTACTTTACTGTCGTTAAGTGGCCTCGTTGACAGCATTATTTTGGGTATCAATACACTGGTGAATAACATCGTTTTATCCTGGGAGGATATATCCAATTCAAACCTCGGATACTAGAGGGGAATACTTTTCTTAAGGGGACACTGTGCATTCAGTGGGGTCGATTATATTTTCTTTCTGTTTCATACGAGTGTGACAGATTCTAGTATGTTTTACAGTCATTAGTAAATGTTAATTAATTTTTATTATTCACTACGTGATTTATACTTTGAAATTTATTGTTTCTGCAAAGTTTTGTTATCAGTAGTATTGGTTTAAAATATAATTTGCATAACAATTTGTCTGTCTGTAAAAAATTTCAGTAAGGATGAAATAAAAAGTTTAAAATTAAAGTTTTTTTAAATAAAGAAAACTATCATTCTTTTGGTACGTACGGACTAAAAGAGAAAATATATCACATAAAGAAGCTTAGATATTCTGATTCTGATCAACATATTTGGGCATTAGATGCGCGTGTATATATATATATATATATATATTAATGATTACATTTTTGTGAAAAATATATGCTTCTACAAGTGCATTAGATTCAAATGAATATGGGTTAATCTTATTTGAGGGGTGACAAGTGTCAGTTGCCTCAAAATATGCCCATTAAGCATTGACACATGTCCAAATCATATTTTAATCCATCTCTAATCTCAATTAAAATTCATTACATAAATTGGGATGGAGAAAGTAATATTTTGGGAAAACTTAAATGTATGATGTAACACTAAAAACTCCTAAAAAAGGTGGCAGTGACATACGGTATGTTCAATAGTACTTCTGAACATCAAGACTCCAACTGCCAAGTTATTACTATGGTTTAGAAGCAAGTTATGTGGGGATTGGTAACCCACAAGTTATTACTAATCCTATCCTTCCTATTTCATACACTATCATGTATAAAATATTATATAGATTTCAACAAACCTTATACAAATATTAGTAATGCGAAAAAGAAAACTAAAACCAAACATTGTATTGAAATATGGAAAAATTAAATGAACCAAACATTGTAACTTGAAGGTATTTCGAAGACTTACGATAGTTCACCAATCATTTACTATTAAAAAACTTGCAACAAGCTAAACTAAGTAATTGTCACGATTACTGAAGAAATTGGCAAGGAAGAGACTAGGCTACACTAGTAGTTGTTTATCTGTTTAATAAGCCAACAATCTCCATATCCATTTTTATTTTCATCTCATAATAATCGGAATGAGCATTCTCCAAGGTCTTAAGCTTTTCCAATTTTTTCCTCTTCCATTTCTTGCAAGCACAATTTGGAGAGTTTTTTTTATACTGTAACACATTTCATTCAGTTTCTTACTCTCCCTCCAAGCTGCTAACCACCTTAAACCCTTTGTCTCTCCTCGTGCATCATCTGCACGACTCTGAAACATTTGTGTCTTTGCTTCTTTGATGCTTCCCAAGCTATCAACCTCATATTTTTTCGTTTCACTGAGCATTCACCTTCAATCATTTTGATAGCTGTAAAGAAACGTTAACATCATTTGGACAAGGATCAACAAGCCTCATATCTTTAATTTTGTGCACTTGGAAAGATCATGTCATAGAATGAAGATTTGGGAATAAAGGAAGGAAGATCAGTAACTACAATTTTTCCAAGCCTAGCTAGATTACTAAAGTCAGACGTTCCGTTACTGCCTGTTCATTAATGGAAATATAAAATTAGTAAAGAAATGACAAGTTTTGTGTCAATGAAACATGAAGTGCACGCTGAGGAACTAAGGCGGACTAGGAAAAGTGTTTCTCTTCATTATCTCTAATAAACTTGCCCGTTTGGCCCCAAATATACTTGGGGAAAATTGGAAAAAAAATTGGGAAGTGGTGTTTGATCATATAACTTGACAAATATATTTGTCAAGTATTCCAAGTTCCCAAATACTAGAAAAAGAAAAAATTAGTATTTGAGTCAAATTCTAATATTTGGAAATTTTAAAAAATCACCCCAAACTTTATATTTTATAATAAATACCCATTATTTATTAATTCTAACCAATATTTGTTACTACCTGTAACGACCGGGTTCTGTCGTTATAGAAGAGCCAACGGGGAAACAATTTGGGCTGAAAAACTTTTTCGTAGTAACTTGAGATTTTCCAACATAGTCCAGATTTGGACGAAATCGGAGTCTGTGAGGTCTAGGGAAATATGGTAGTAATTGGGTGATCTAATTATGATTTTGACTACATGAGTATATAGCTAAGGCGTTAAGGAATTCATACGACTTTACGGAAGTGAATTCAGTGAGTAGAACTCCCAAAACTGATCTTGGCGTAAACGGGTAATTTCTGAGTGTTGTTGGTTGAAGGTGTGTTGTGAAATGGGGTCTTTAAATTATTAAAATAGCTCACTGGTTCTGTGCAAGTCGCTGGGGCGGGATTTCTGTCGTCAGGGCGGGGTCGCTGTAGCGGGGTGAGGACCGTTGTAGCGGACCCGACGCGACTTAAGTTGGAAATAAACCCAAAATGTCTTTATTCTGCACTTTTCAACTTTGAGAGTAAGGAGACGAATCCAGGCGATTCTTGAAAGTTTTCCACCATCTTTAAGGCTAAAAAAAGTAAGGTTTTAACTCTTCGAATCCATTTTTCGATCCGTAGAACGTAATCTAATGGGTAAATATCGATGGGAGAGAGTTTTGATCTGACAATTATGGTGGGAAAAGCCCTAATTTGGGTAGTGGGATCATGGGTATGATCTAGGGTTGATAGAATTGTTAGTAATCCAAGTAATTAGTGATTGTTTATTGATACCCGTATTATATTGATTGTTTGTAGACCAAGAACAAGCGGAACGAATCCGGAAGGGGAAGAATCAAGTTTCTTAGGGTTTCAAGCTTGTTTCGAGGTAGGTGATGGTTGTGATTTTATGATTGTGTGATGTATGTTTATTCTTGCTTCATTATGATACATGTTTGTATGCGAATGTTAGATTATTGACCACATTAATTGTAAATGAGGATATATGAATGATGAATGTCATGAATCATGACTTGATTGTATGATTATGAGACTCTACTTTGTGATTGTGATTGTGATTGTGGCTTGTTGAATGGATCGGGTGTTGCATTCTGACACACTAACTTAAATCGATTGCCACGTTCTGGCATAATTATGGGATCGATTGCCACGTTCTGGCATAATTATGGGATCGATTGCCACGTTCTGGCATAATCATTGGATCGGGTACCACGTTCTGGTATGCTAACAGTTTGGGTTGGGTTCTGTAACACCCCGTATCCTAGATAGACCAAAAATACAGACTTTGAAAAGTTATAGGTGCAATCCACGGTTGCCATCCACAGACCGTAGGTCAGACTACGGTCTGTGCTGGTGGTCCGTGGTTCACCACTGCAGCCCCTCCCAAAATCCAGCTCAGAAAAATCGGCTAAGTCTCGACTCACGGACAGACCCACGGTCCGTAGATCATACCACGGTCCGTGGTCTATGTCCGTGGATCAAGACCTCATTTACCCAGCCTCTGACACGAACTACGGTTGACCAGCACGGACCGTCGTTTGATCCACAGTCCGTAGGTCTGACCGTAGGTAAGGGTCAACAACCAGTTAGCTGAAAATTGTTGATGGGCCAACTTTAGATGGTCATAACTTTTAGCACAAAAGGAATTGTGTGTTCCATAACCAATGATATGATAGATAATTTAATCCTCTTTCCAACGCCATCGAGTTTGCTAAAATCCAACCTCCGAGTGAAAAGTTATCCTCGTTTTAGTGAAGGCCTGTCGAGCAGGCTCGACTTACGGACCCAATCTACGGACCGTCGATTGACCTACGGTCCGTAGGTCCAATCTGTCGGTCACTCCGACAGCAATTAAGTCAGGGTCTTTTGGTCTTTTCCTATTTCGTTTAACCCCTAAGATATGTCGTTTAAACTCTAAATAATGAGATTTTAATCAGTTTAAGCCTAGGAACATAACTAGAACTTACATAAGTCAAATCATTAATCAAACTTGGAAAAATTAGAAGCAAGAGAGGAGAAAAAGGCCAAGAACCCTAGTTCAAGAACGCAACAAGTTTTCTTCAGTTCCAGCCCTGAAATTGAAAGATTTCTCCGT
>JAJOOS010001849.1:0-33205 GCA_029582725.1 Solanum chiquidenum
CATAGTTTTTATCTTTTAATATATTATTTCAAGTTTAAAACTTAGAATTCGGAATGGTCCAATAAAGATTATAGTTCATAGATGTTGATAATTATAATAAAACTTAAATCAAAATCAAATTAATACTAATGCAAAAAAAAAATCAATTCAACACTAAAAATGACAATAATATTGAATATTTGTTCTTTAGTTTTACATTGGTTTATACAATTAAAATACATAATCTAATTTTAATTTTCCTTAAATATTTAGTAATGTAATTAACTAATACTTAATAAACTTATAATTTTAGCATGATTTAGTACTTTTAAATTATGATCATTTTCATTATGACTTTGCAATATTTATTTTATATGATGATTTCGTTATTATTTTTTATTGAATATTTTTGTTCATCAGTACTCATCTCATATTTTGTGTTATTTTTTTAAGAAATACCTTAGATAATTGTATTTTGGTTGGACTAAAGAAATATTTGGAGCACAAGTTAATTATATGTTTGTATGCAAACTTTACCGAAAAAATCCAAAAATCTGAAAAAATCTGAGGTTTATTAGTTTGGTTTGATTTATAAATTAAAAAATTCGACACAATGGTTTGGTTTGATATTTGAAAAACCCAAACCATTCCGAGGTTGAAAAACCCGAAAAAATCCAAATTTTATTAGTTTGGTTTGGTTTATAAATTTAAATTTTTTACACAAATAAATTGGTTTAATATTTGAAAAACCTGAACCAACCCGATCATGTACACCCCTACTCATAATATATGATGTGCATTTGTATTAATCGGATCAGTAAGTTTCGAACAACGCATGCTAGTAGAGGAAGAAGATATGTCCACATAATTTTGATTATAAGTGATTTTATGCCATTGACATACTTAATTCAATTGTCTTATGTTATTTCTAATTGAAATACATTTTTAATTACTTGATATGCATAGAAAAATTCATATAGATATATATATATGATTTTCTCTTTGGTAAATAATAACTCTAATTAAAATTGAATATATTTATTCAAGGATATTCTCAATGTGAACAAACTAGTTTTTAGTTATTGAATATTTATTCAAGGATATTCTCTTGAGAATTCCCAATTTGCTGGAACTATATTGAATATAAATATGATTTTAGTCAAACATTATACTATCAAAGAAAATGATAGGCATTAAATTCTAGGACACCAAATTTGAACTCAATTGTAATATTTAATATAATTTTTAATAGTTTTAGTACCATATTAGACATCAGTCAAAATCATCAAAAAATTATGATAAAATGGTAAATATTTTTATTTTCTTAATCAATGAATATCCGTCAAGAACAATAATTATTCATGAGCAACTTCACAACCTTGATATTTCTCTATTTCATTCTTAATCTTCGAGTATTTAAAACTCGTAAAAAAAAGCTTGTCGTTTATAAAGAAATTTATGATTTTTAATCTATGAGCAATCTCTTGTTTGTTGCTATGAATTATGGTGTTTTTATGAGTTATGTTTAGAAGAGAAAAGTTGTGATGATTGAAAATTCTTTTTTTAAAAAATTTTTATTGGTTGATTTGAATCACCAACCAATAACATTGAAGTAATAATAAAATTGTATTTGTTTAGACGGAACATGTATATGTGGCGCAATTTCATTAGTTTTTTTATTTAACTAGAAATTATTTTAAAAAATGACTTTTTTTATTTGACTTGATAGTGTTATTTTATGTGTAGCCCCAATCTAGCTCTCTATGATATATTTCAAAGTTAATCGTAATTTAAAGCTCAAATCAATGGATTAACTCGAGAAAATTAAATTTTTTAGTTAAATTCATATCTACTTTATTGAATTTAAATAATAATTTTATATTTATTCACAATATTTATTTAAATTGATATACTTAAAAGTTTAAAATATAATCTAAATTGTTTTATAATTAAAGATTAAAGTGGTATATTACTCAAATTGACACTTACTATAAGAAATTAAGCAACAATAACAATAAATTAAAACTTATTAGTAAAAACTATTGAGTTGGGCAATAACTTATTGTTTAACTTGTTTTGACATAATTTTATTTCATTTCAAATAATATTGAGACTTAATAACCTATTTATTTAACTAATTTATTAATTCATTCAATTCAAATTTAACTCAATACATCTCTTTTGTACCTTTATTTATAACTTTTAAATTTCGAATCCGACTTAACACCTCCTCTCATATGACCAATGGCGGAGCCTCCTTACAGGTAAGGATTCATCCAAATCCCCTTTGATGGAAAATCATATTATTTATACATAATTAAAATAACTTTTTAGACATATATAATAAATGTCGAACCCCTTCGACTACTTCGTGTGTCTACTTCTTCAGATTTTGAATCTTTTTATTCAAAATCCTGATTCCGCTACTACCTATGGCGTTTGGCAAATATACAATTATGATAACACACTAGTACAGAAAGTAGCACTAAGAATATCCCAAGTGATTTGCCACTTGAATTTTTATAATAATAAATAAATAACAGATAATATTGAATATACCACCTACTTTAGTTCAAAGATATTACTATATAGTATCAATAATGGGTTTTTTTATTCGATATTTATATTGACGTCCAATCAATTTGAATTTACATATTACGAGGTTATTCATGAAGAGTGATATTTTCAATAAAAAAATTTCTAGTCTTAAAATTGGAACTTAAATTTTTTGATTAAAAGTAAAGAGATCTCAACAATTCCACGTTAACTCTGACATATATCAACAATGTTGATCTCATGATAACATTAATATAGATTTTACTTTAACAAATTTTACTACTCGATCTGGCAAACGTCAAACAAATATTAATTTTCTTATAATAAAAAAAAAACTAATTTTTGACTTAGCTAGAAAAAAATAATTAATAAATTGAAACGGAGGATAATTAAAATAATTTTGGATGATTTTTTTTTAAAAGAGAAGGTGTGTCCTCAAAAAAAACTTACTCCCTCTATTTCAATTTATATGACACTATTTTCTTTTTAGTGATTTTTTTTTAAATACTTGATAACAATTTTAATTTTAAACTTTTTTATTTACTTATGAAACGATTTAAAACCATAAAAAAGATCATTTCCTATTTTTGTAGCGATAAGTTCTTTTTTTTCCTCTCAAATTTCATATCGAATCAAATATCGTCAGATAAATTGAGACGAAATGAACCATTAATAAAAGTTTAAAATAGTAAATGCTAAAAGCTAAGTGTCATTATCCATGTAAAAAATTGACAATTGTAAAGTAAGAAACAAAAACCTACTTTTTTTAATTAATAAATAAGAAGCAAATCATAAAAGATACGTGATATAATTCATTAATTAGGTCTCAAAATGATTCCACATGCCAAATGTTGCAAATATAGCCATTTTGACAGCCTAACATGTGCTGTGGCCACTCTAACACGTGGCATATATATAATCACTGAAATTGAAAACTTTTCATTTGAAAAAAAAAACCGTCGAACGATGGTGGAACCAAGATTTTCATTAAAATGATTCAGTTTATAAAGAAGTAAATATACGAAATCTAAAGGGTTTAACATTAATCTACTATATATATGTAAAAAATAATTTTAACCATACATAAATAATATAATTTTTCGCTTGAGTGGTGAAGGTTGGAGAGTCAAACACGATTTATCGAAAGATTATACTATATATGTAAAAAAAATTATGAAGTATAGGTCATTTATTTTTCATACATATATATACTTGAATTGTGGGATTTTACTGTATAAAATATATTAAATCTTGAATATTCTTACTGAAATTTGTAACCTCGCCCTTTTCTTAGTCCTATCTAGCCCTGCATCTGTCGTACTTAAAGATTATGATAGAGTGATACATATCGTTTCAATTAGGGATTTTGAGTTTAAGATATAGATACAAAATCACCTTTTTTTTAAAAAATAAAAATTAATTAAATTTTAATATTTAATATAAATATCAAATATCGAATATCAAAAATTTTCTTTTTAAAAAAATAATATGTATGTGACCTAATTAATACACAATAATGTCACTAGCCATTGTCTGCCATGCAGTGCGATCTTCGCACGTGTTTTTCCCTCTTTAGGCCGGCACCGCCCCCTCTTTTAGGATTTAACGGTGAATCGTTAAGTTTAATTAATTTAAATTAAATTAATTTTAAAAAAATTAATTTTAAAAAATTAATTTAAGAATAAAACATTTTTTATTAGACATATGAGTGTTTTCTACCGATATTTACTTTGTAGCTCGGTTGATTTATATTCGCACTGAATAAGTTTAATAAGTGAATAATGTGTTTTTTTTTTGTCAAATGTGGACTTTATTTTTAGAGGATGTTCGAGTTTTTCGTCTTATATCTATTTTGAAGTTTGATTAATTTAAATTTACATTGAGAATATTTGATTTGGGAATAGTGTTTTCTACAAAAACGACTTCATTTTCAGAGGACATTCGAGTTTTTTCGTCTGACGTCTAATTTAGAGCTCGCCTAACTCGAATTCGACCTGAATTTTTTGAATTTGTGAATATTGTAGAGCGATTTCTATCGTATCTTGCAACTTTATTTTCAGAAAATGTTCAAGTTTTTTCGTAAGATATTTAATATGAAGCTCGATTAATTTGAATTGTTGACATGAGATTTTATTTGGGAATAGAACACTTCTTCTTCCTGTCAAATAATGCGATTTGATTACCAGAGGATGTTTGAAATTGATTTATAATAATTGTTTTAGTTGTTGTTTTCCCTACTTTTTAAATGTGTCATTTTATATATCTAAATTTAGTGTTTCAATAGAATGATATTTAATACTAGATAAAGATGGAACAAGTCGAATGAAATTATTATAATATTGAATAGGAAAAATGTTATGAGAGTACTCTTGTGTGCCCCAAAGATATGGTACAGTGATGAAATTGATTTACCCTTAATTAAAAGTTTCGATTTGAACTTTGAGTATGGAGAAAATCTTGTTGGGAGCGTTATTCCCTAATGGACCTTGCAGACTGTAATGTGCAATCCAAATTTAGTCGGAACTCAAATGTAGACACCAGACATCAGATGGAAAATCAAAATAAAAGAAAAGAAAAGAAAAAAAGATATATAAAAACAAAATAGAAAAGAAAACATAATAATCTATTAAATGGTATAAAATCAATAATATTATAAGGTAATTTAGTACATTAAGTTTGAAAAAAAAAAATAGTTTTGCTCATAAGTATTTTTGGAATATTGGCCACTTTTGATTAAATTTTTTTTTTTTCAAACTAAATAAATTTTAGAAATTTGACCAAACAAATTACTTATTTAATTATAATATAACAACAATATTAATCTTTGATCGTAAATAAATTAGAATCAATTATATGAATCCTCACGTCTTAGTTTACCTTATCCTATTGATATTGCAACACATTATTATTTATTTTGATAGTCTAATTCCCTCTCACTTCTAGATATTATTACCTGTTTCTCTAATATATATATAATATAATATAAATATTATCTAAACTTAAATGGATTACTATAAATACATATATACAGAAAATACTAGAATATACATATCCACAATTATATGATAGATATATATTATTACGTCAAGGGGATCCCTCAATTTTTAATTAGAGACGGATTTAAAATTTAAATTCTATAGGTTCAAATCTAATATTTACGAAATTTTAGGAATTTTTTACATATATATAATTTTCATGTCAAAAGTTATATGTTAGATAAATCTATAGTATTCCGTTTTTATTCTTAGTTAGATGTCTGATGTTCGAGCTGAGAATGAGAAATTTTCAGCAAAGAGTGTGTTTCCCTTATATGAATTCTATGTTGCGGTAATATTTTTTTTCAGGTTACAGTAATTTAAATTAGTCGAGTCAATGAATTTAGAATACCTTATGTTTATTATAATTATTATTATAATAATAAGATGATCTTATCTTAAAACATTTTAATTTTAGAGAACTAAAACCAAGTGGATGAGATGATTTGGGATGACACGTGTCACCTAGGACAGACTATGTGGTTACCATACCACCTAAGCAAAGACAAGTAGACAAATCTCTTATCAAAACCACCAAAATTGTCCTTTTGGGGGTCACTTTGTCTAAATCCACCCCCCAACCCCAATTTCCTATCTGGGGTTTGAAGTCCACATTGCTTTGATTAAATCTGAATTGTTCACTGCAGGGCTCATTTAGGGGTGACACTTCTAACAAAAAAAATTCCATACTCAGAACTCGAACACGAGATTTCTAATTAAAGATGAAACAGTTTCACTACTGCACGACAACTCATGTCGATAAACCCCGCCCTATTATAAGGAAGGGAAAATGCTTAGCCACTCATACCTCAAACCATAACTTTTTCTTGTTGCATTTGAAAATGACATTTTTACCCTTTTATTTAATAAGGTTCTAAAATATTAATGATTTTTCTTCATTATTAGTATTAAATATTAATAGTAATATTCAATATTAGTTGGATTATGTGAAACGAAAATGACTTCCATCTATAAGTGAGAAAAAATATTTTGTGACATATATTCTGATAATGAAAATATATTTTGCTAGTTAAATAATAGAATATTACTTTTCATTTAAAAAATTCTATAAATTTTGACTTTTATCATATCAAATGCAAGAGAATATGTTAATGATCGAATATATTTCTTTTCATATTCCGATAATGAATTTTTAATGATAAGAGTCATTTGATCGAATATTATATATTAAAGAAAGCTTATCGAGAGACATATTATAAGAGAAAATTTTATATTTAATTGGTCGACTAAAAATAATTATATTCATTAAAAAATATTTTATTTAATAATTACTATTTGATGAACAATTATATCTATCAATTTCTTGATAAATAATAATAGAACTTTTTTTTCCACAAAGGTATTTATTAGGAGATTAATAATGACAATCATAAAATAAGAAAAGAAAAATGAGAAACTTGCACTTCAATATATTCTTTTTAAGAAGAATCATAATATTATATTGGATAGGCATGCATCATGCATGACATATAAACAAAAATGAACTTTTTTGTTTTTCTTCTGATATTTGATATTTGCTTTGGATCGGAGGTTTAATTAATAGAAATTCATATCGTTTAATATTAAAGGAGAATTTAGAATTTAAACTCAAATAATTTAATTTTTAAAGTTCTTAATGAGTTCAAACATATTATTTATTATAACTTGGGATAAATGCATATACACAATTTTATGCTTCGTATAAAAAATATCGTATTCAAATGAATTCAGTGCTCGAATATTGCATCCACATCCATGCTTAAGATCATTTAAAAGGTATAAACATTTTTATACAATTTTTTTTATTTTCAAGACTCGAATTTAATATCTCTAATTAAAAACGGAGAAGTCATATTCATCTGCCTACAACTCTATATAATAACAAAAATTTCCAAGTCTAAGTGATAATATTCATAAGAAGACATGAATATTGTGCAGTGGACAAAACTGCTCCTCATTTTGAATTCGAATCTTAAATATGAAATAATCTTTAGTAGAAAGGCGCTTCCTCATGAATGAGACCCCTACATGACACGAATTCAAATACAATACATATATCGAATGACGGATGAAAAAACAATAATCCACCCACCCCACCCCACCCCTACCCCCAAAAGAACTCCAAAAACTCTTTTGCCCTTGAAGCAAGGTAATATGAGAATGGGACAATTGGCCTATGGGTTATGTATTGACAAATTTCTTTCAATTTCTGTTCATTTTTTTCTCTGTCATCTTCTACCGTTTGATTAAAATGGCAGCATTGTGCCTACCCTAATAAGGTTAAAATTCATTAATGCAAAAAAAAAGGAATTTTTTTTTCCATAAAATTGACACAATAATAAAATTTAAAGAATTTTTTTTTACCACCATAACCAATTTTGTGAAATATTTATTTATTTTTCATATTCAAAATTTATCAAGAATAAATCCAATAGGACCAACTATGTACTTTGATTTTTTTTCTCATAAATCAAATCTGACATGTCATAACGCGTTTGTTTCAATTTATATGATGCTGCTTAATTTTATATACATATTTTAAGAAAGAAAATTTAAATTTATATAGTCTAAAATGAGTTAGTGATATTTGGATAATTGTATTGCTAATTTATATCACATATTTTTCTAAGAGTGATATTTTTCTATATTCTTTTCTAGATGATTTACTACCACAATTTTTTTTAATAGTTTGTTTTAGTTTCACCAATTTCAATTTTTCCCCCTTTCTCTTAAAAATTGTGTCTAATCAAACATATTCATATAATTTGAAACGAATGAAGTATTATTTGTGCTAAGAATGTAACATTCTTTTTTTAACGGACTAACTAGAAGACAAATATGGACACATAAATTAAATTGATAGAGGGAGACTTAACACCTTGGACAAGGACATTCTTGCTATAAAAATATTATCATGTTAGAAATGAAAATAGGATGAAATATGTCTAATACGAATACACATAAATAGCTAGGCAATATATAGGTGCACCATCTTGTACATAATTTTTGTACTCAATATGTACTATTAATCGAAAAAAATAATACATTAGTTGGTAGGAAAGATTATATCTATTAAAAATTAAAGTAATGTTAATGATATTAATGAGTAATCTTGAACTCGAGTCGATATGAATATTTTACCTCTAGCTAGAGTGAAACTATTTGAATTAGTCGAGCTTAAATTAATGAAAAGTAAAAACAAAAGAGAGTATCGGATAGTAAAAGTTTAAGTGATATACATACATTATTATTATTATTATAAGAAAAATAAATGATATCGATATATTTTTTATAGTGACGATGTATAAGAGTGTAAACTCAATAATTATAGGATAATGAAAAGACTCTAAAGTGATGATTTCACAAAAGAAAAGCAATACATACACGTGTATGACAAGGATGATTTGGACTAGACAAATTAAAACTTGATGTTGTTGTTCATGTTTATGAATAATATTTTTTGCATTTATGCCAAGTGTTTTTCCACCGTTGGTGTAACTATTCAAAAATATATTGGTTTTTTGGGGGGTGGGGTGAGGTGGGGGTGGGGTAATGGACAAGGGTATTTATGTCATTTTAACTTTTCATGTCTTTATTTTTCTAGCTATAAAAGAAAAATGAATTGCACTTTGGACAAGTAAAAGAGTTCATACAACTAGTGAAATAATATTTGAGTATTCTCTCCACAACTCTTCTTTCTTATTGTTATTATTATTTGTGCAAAGGTATGATAATATATTGCAACTTTAATTTGTTCATCTTTTTTCCAGCCAAATTTTTCATAACGAAGTTCGTTTTCATAATGATCAATTATATATACATATAAATTTTTCAATGATGGGAGTTCGAACGAATTCTTTCGATTAACGTCTCTTTTATTCTTGAAACTTTATAGTATATAGTTTTGTTGATAGAATTATTGAAAGGTAAGATGACATTTTTCTTCCTTTCTAGTATTGTTTCTTTTCCTTCTCCTTTTCTTGTTGTTTTTGATAACTTGGTAAATCTAAAAAAGAAAAAATTATATATATATATAGGAAAATGCTAGTTAATTATATGAGAACTTATATGCATACATGTAGATATGCATGGGTTTTTACTGAATAAAATTGACCTTTTTTTTCTTTTATGTTTTCAATAACATATTGTTATAAGTTGAATTATTATTATTATATTATTATTGCATGCATGTATAATTAACACAATTACCTTTTAATTAAAGGAAAAAAAAATATAATGATGGATAGGCCAAGTACCACAAGTTTACTACGTACAAAGTCAGATCAATTGGTGGAAGCAATTTCAGCAGCAATGGGAGGAGGAACAAAGTCGTCGCCGATGAACGGTGATGTGGCGGGAGGAGGAGGAGGGTCGGAGACGCTATCGAGAAAGTCAAGCAGACGGTTAACAGGTGCATCACCAGGGCGGAGTGGCGTAGGATCGAGAAATAACACACACATTAGAAAGTCAAGGAGTGCTCAATTGAAATTTGACTTAGATGAAGTCAGTAGTGGCGCGGCCCTGAGCCGCGCCTCTAGTGCCAGCTTGGGCTTATCTTTCTCTTTCACAGGCTTTACAGTGCCCTCAGATGAGACCGCGGATATGAAACCCTTTAGTGATGATGATGATGATATTCGTAAGTACATTTTTATTTTTACGTTTGACAAAAAAAATATTACTATTAAAGCTTAATTAAATAATGATTCTTTAGTTCTTTTTTCCAAGAAAAAAGAAAAGTTCAAATTTTTGCCAACATTTCTTTAATTTGTGCACCACAAAAAGTTCAATCATTTCAAAAGACATAAATACCCTTGTTAACAAAGAGATTTCTTGGTTATAAATATTCATAACCCTACATGTGTAAGGGTATTTGTGTCAATTCACATTTATCCTCTCAACAGGCTGCCACATTTAATTATTTAAACACTTTACTTTCTTTTAGTTTTCCTTCCTCTTGAGGGCATGTATAGATAATTAAAGCCATCACTATACAACAACAAAAAAAAAGATTTACTATAAATAGTTATATAGCATTTATTAGGAAACAAATAAAAAAATTAATAATGTTAAAGGCTTAAAAATAGACAAATGATTGGTTCAAGAAAGGAAAAGTATTTTATATATAGAAAAAGAGAAGAAAGAAGTTCAACCTTTTATGACAAAGGTTGCGGTGAAGTGATAATTACTCTTTCGTTCTTAGTTAGACTTTTCAGATTCGAATTCTAAGAATAAAGTTGTGCTTATGATTGAAACGCTTAGTAGGACTTTTTAGCTCAAATTAATTAGTCCGGCCCGAAAGAAGGTATACCGAACAGTCTCAGATTCAAATTTGAATTTCGAGCCTTAGGTATTAAATCGTTTATCTTCTGATACGAGCGTATTATTAGCCTCATCAAAACGAGACTTTTTGCATATACTTTCTGATTCGAGCCTTAGATATAAAATTGTCCTGGTTATGACTTATGAGCGCTTTATCCTCAAAATAAGATTGAATAATATCAAATTTGAATTAGTCGAGCTCAAAAACGAATATCAAAAACTAATTTTGTAAAAGCCAAAAAGCCATGACCTTGCCTATTTCATGTGCATGGGGTCAATATTAAACACTGCCACACTGACTTTTTTCTTTTTCTTTTCTAGAGGTCCCTAAAGTAAGAAACTGGTAAAAAGTGGACCCCCTTCTTTTTTATGGTAGTTATATGAAGGTCCATAGTGAAAAGTTTCTTTCATTATTTTCTTTTATAATTTTTTTAAAAAAACTTTATGAATAAATTTTAATAACTTTATTTGAAATCAATTAATTGATATTATGTCCAAACACTTTTTTTTTTCAAATTGATTTCAAATATATAATTTTTTTCAAATATTGACCACTTATTAATTATAGGATAAGTTTGGCCTACAAAAGTTGTCACCCTCCACAATTATCAATAGACACTTGTTCAAATAATGTGTGTTGCCAATTTTGTTGGTTTAAATAGGAAAATTACACTAAAGTAGGTTGGTTTTAAGTCTTATCATGGTGCCCACTTTGTGCACATACAAATACTTTTGATAGAGTTGAGTGGGATATATCATATATAGCAATTATTAAAGCAAAATCCTAAAAAAAAATGTATTTTTACTTTATGGTTTATCATCACATTGTGGAATTTCACTGGATATATTATTGTTGATGTTGATTTATTATCATACTAATAACTTTGTGTGAGGTGTTTCATTATGTTTTCGATATTTATATTAGAGTTTGACTAAATATAGATTCGTGCTGAAAAGTTTTATATTGAGCTGTGTAAAGCGTTGATAAAGAAAAGAGACTCTATATCCCAAGCTCAAAATTGAGATATCGATCGATTTCAAATTAAGAATGAAAAAGTATTTATCAGTAATACTCAGAAGGATGGTCACAATGCTTCATTTAAATTTATGTAGTTCTAAAATTTCCTTTTTCAACATGTATTTGGTTAATGTATAATTATTAGGAAAATAGTAATTTAATCAACTAATTAAAAATATATTATAGTATATATAAAGCCTTGTTACCTTGATCATGTTTTATATTTTGTTATTGATAAATTACTATAGCCACCAAATATTATGACATATTAAAGATCATAAATTTCAATAGTCATCTTTCCTTTCTAAATTTTTATATCGAATAAAACTATGTTATGTTAGGGAGTATGCTAATAGGAAGTAACGTGCGATAAATTAATCATCATAGTCCTAGGTTCATGATCATAAATTATATATCGGGATGAATCTACAATGTAACATGTGAGTTCACATGAATTTGGTAATTTTTACTATCTATTGAGTAATAGACTAAATATATGTGTGACAATGAGCCGAGTTATTGTTACATTAAGTACTTATTGTCGTTGCATGAACAATAAACTTCAAATTCTAAATATGCCTCTGACTATATATATACATATATGTACTTATTGCAGCTGAAGATATTGAAGCTGGCACAAGAAAAATGAAGATTCAAGCAGAACCTACCTTACCAATATACCTCAAGGTGTGAACCTAAGTTATTATAAAATTCATAAATTAAACTTTCTTGAATTTTTTGGTTTAGGTCTATATAGACGGAAGGATGATCAGTTGAACGCTCTTTACTGAAAAATTATAGTAATGTGTGTGTATATATAGGTCAAATAGTCGCTAATAAAAAAAACTTGGAATTAGCCATGAACTTTGTTGCTAATCTGTCGCTAAATTACTCGTAGCTAACATAATTTTTTGTTATATAATTTATCGCTAATCCTATTTAATGTTTAGCTACAATATTTGTCCGTGGTCGCTAATATAGATTTTTTTCTTAGTAATGTATATTATCGTGAAATTTCTGACACCGCCTGTTGGAAATACAAATTGATTGGGTACTACTATGTATTTGGACAGGCAAAAGGAGGGAGGTTAATGTTACGAAGCGATTAAACATCAGGTTCAGTCTTGTACAGAATCTCATTTCATGTGGTATTTTTGTACAAGACTTCCCCTCTCCCCTTAAAGGTCAAAAACACATCTGAACTATACTTTTTCGCGAGTTTCACACTCTGACTATCAGTTCTTCCCTTTTACTTCCTGAACTATTACTATCTATGTATCAAAACACACTTCAACTATCAGTTGTTCCCTTTTTCTTATCTGAACGATGGTGATAGTTTAGGTAGGATCGTTTAGGTAGGAAAAGAGAACAATCGATAGTTGAGTGTGTTATAATAAATAGATGGTGGTAGTTCAGATAGGAAAAGCAAAGAACTGATAGTTGGAGGTGTGAAACTTGTGAAAAAATGATAGTTCAGGTATGTTTTTGATCGTTGACTCTTTTAACAAACAACAACCCTAGAAAAAGTGTTGCACAACAATGTACCACATAGTCTAGTATAGTATGCAGTTATTTTTAAAATCCTGGATCCGCCACTGCTCACAGGCTACATACGCGAGGGCGAAAATTTCGATATAGGTGTTATTTTAACATTCTAGTTAATTGTATGACCTTATTGTCAAGTTACTTATTTTGACAAAATTTGTGCAGTTTACTGAAGTATGTTACAAGGTGGTTATCAAAAGTGTAACATCAACAAGAGAGAAGGAAATTTTGACAGGAATAAGTGGTTCTGTTGATCCAGGGGAAGTTTTAGCCATGATGGGACCTTCCGGTAGCGGAAAAACGACGTTGCTCAGCCTGCTTGGAGGGAGGGTGAAAGAGCCAACAGGAGGTTCAATCACTTACAATGAACAACCATATTCAAAGCATTTAAAGAGCAGGTGAGTGATTACACTCCGGAATTCATTAAGGCGGTTTTTATGTTGTTCAGACTCTTCAAAAATATCGACTGGTGTGATGTTGGATCCTCCCGAAGTAATGCATTTTTAGAGGATCTGATATAGGTGCGACAACATTTTTGGAGAGTCTGAACAACATAGATAGCCAATATTCACCAAGTGACTATGTTGCTCGGACTCTTCAAAAATGTTGACTGGTGTGTTGTTGGATCCTCCAGAAGTAGAGCATTTTTGGAGGATCTGACATAGGTGCGACAAAATTTTTGAAGAGTCTGAACAACATATATAGCCAATATTCACCAAGTGACTATGCTGCTCGTACTCTTCAAAAATATCGATTGGTGTGATGTTGGATCCTCCAGAAGTAGAGCATTTTTGGAGGATTTGACATAGGTGCGACAACATTTTTGCATAGTCTGAACAACATATATATAGCCAATATTCATCAAGTGACTATGTTGCTCGGACTCTAGAAAAAATGTTGACTGGTGCCTGTCGGATCCTCCAGAATTAGTACTTTTTTTTTTGGAGAATCTAACATAGGCGCGACAACATTTTTGGAGAGCCTTGAGCAACACAGCAGACATTCACCAAGCCTGTTGGATCCTCCGAGACATAGTGCATTTTTGAAGGATTCGATTGATTTTCTTTCACTCGAATGTAACATATGGATGTGAAATCTTTGGCAGGATTGGATTTGTGACTCAAGATGACATACTATTTCCTCACTTGACTGTGAGAGAAACATTAACGTATGCAGCACGCCTACGACTACCAAAGAAATTGACGAAGGAGGAGAAACAAAAACGAGCCATCGATGTGATATACGAGCTAGGACTAGAGAGGTAAGTTATTGTTTCTATACTTGACAATTTGTGAAATAATCTTCGTGTGACCAAAGGCAGAACCATAAATTTGAGTTTATGAGCTCTGAATTCTAAGAAAAAGGTAGTTTACTGGATTCAGGATAAATTATTTATACATATTAAGTAAATTTCCGAACATGCATTTCATTTTGTGAAAGCTGAATGAGGAATGTGATGTTTTTACAGATGCCAAGACACAATGATTGGTGGCTCCTTCGTTCGTGGAGTATCAGGAGGAGAAAGAAAACGCGTCTGTATTGGAAATGAGATCATAATCAACCCCTCCTTATTGTTCCTCGATGAACCTACATCTGGTTTGGATTCAACGACAGCTTTAAGGACAGTTGAGATACTACACGATATCGCTGAGGTATGACTTTCTCTCTGTTTTATCTAAGATTTCGTCATGGCACGAGTCATATGTCCTTACAATTCTGTGGTTATAGGCTGGAAAGACAGTGATCACGACGATCCATCAACCGTCTAGTAGACTATTCCACAAGTTTGATAAGTTGATTCTTCTTGGCAAAGGGAGTTTGCTTTATTTTGGGAAGGCATCTGAGGCAATGGACTATTTTTCAACTATAGGATGTACACCTTTGATATCAATGAATCCAGCAGAATTCCTGCTGGATCTCGCGAACGGAAACTTAAACGATGTTTCCGTTCCATCAGAGTTGGAGGACAAAGTACAGATAGGGAATTCAGATACTGAAACAAGGAATGGAAAACCATCACCAACAATTGTGCATGAGGTGAATAAATTCTACTACTCTCTCCGTTTTAATTTGTTTATCTTACTTTCCGTTTCAAAAAGAGTGTACGTATGTCTCTTTCCATTTTTTTTTGGCAACTCTTTCATTCTAACTTTCCACACGTCATGTTTAAGACTGCAACATGAAAGGACATTTTGGTACATTCGACGAGTGCATGCCAGATCCTCCAAAAGTAGTGCATTTTGGATGATCCGATACGAGTGCAGCATCATTTTTGAGGAATCCGAGCAACATACTTTTTTCATTGTTCTTTAATCATTTCAGAGAAAACAAAACTCAACCTATCACTTAGCATAAATCTAATTTTTGTTTTCTGCTCCTTTTTAACTTTCTGAGTTTTTCGGCCTTATTTGCTCGAACTCTTCAAAAATGTTGACGGATGCATGTCGTATCCTCGATAAATAGTGCATTGTTGGAGGATCCGACACAGGTGCAACAACATTTTTGGAGAGTCGTTTACATAAAAAAATGCAGACAAGCAGATAGATCACCTCTATGTCTTGGAATTATATCTACTACAACCAATTAACACAACTAGTCATAAAAAGAGCATTCAAAACAATACATCAACAAAAAATCTGCTTCAATCCTAAACAAGTTCGGGTCGACTATATGAATCCTCACTATATTGTCTTTTCGGTTTTTCTCCTGAACAGTATCTAGTGGAAGCATACGAAACGCGAGTTGCTGAGAACGAAAAAAAGAAACTTATGGCTCCCATGATGATTGATGAGGAATTGAAGTCTAAAGTAGTTACCTCAAAGAGAGAATGGGGAGCAAGCTGGTGGACACAATACTCCATATTGTTCTGGAGAGGACTTAAAGAACGACGCCACGATTATTTTAGCTGGTTGAGAATCACTCAAGTTGTTGCAACTGCAGTTATCTTAGGCATGCTCTGGTGGCAATCTGGTGGTGATAGTCCTAAACATATGCAAGAACAGGTATTTGACATATATACACAGTATAATTTTCCGACAAAGGGTGTTCAACTGACCACCCGTCAGCATAGCTATGCCTGATCAAAAGCATTTGAAATTAGATTCCTAAAATAAAACAAAAATAGAAGATCAAATGTGATTAAATATGTTAAGACAACTAAAAACTTACATTTAAGAGCAAACTGTACCATTCATCCAATTTTCATACTCCTTCTGTTTCAACTTGTTTGTCTAGTTTTGACTTGACACGGAATTTCAAAAAGTAAAAAAGATTTTCGAACTTTATAGTCTTAAACTAAAGATATGTAGAATGTACCAAAATGTCCTTTAATCTTGTGGCCATAAACATGTCACGCAGAAAATTAGAATGAAAGAGTTGAAAAGAAAAAGAAGAGACAATCGTTTTTAAACGGACTAAAAAGCAAAGTAAGACAAACAAATTGAAACAGAGGAGTAGTTTCCAACAAAGAAAAAATCATACAGGATTGATAGAGTAAAATATCAATCTCATATTGAATCAAAATAGAAGTTCTAAACAGTGGCCAAGACAGAAATTACAGTGTACTCAAGATGACTATTTATGTATAAAAAGAAACTTTTGACACTTTTTTGTATTTCCGACAAAGGGTGTTCAACTGACCATCCTTCAGTCCATGGTGCTAAAGAAGCTAACTGAAACGTTTACGAAACCTTTATAATAATGTACTAGTAGCACATTTGCAACCAATTCTCATAACAGTGGAACTTCATTGCAGGCGGGCCTGCTGTTCTTTATCGCGGTGTTCTGGGGCTTTTTTCCAGTATTCACAGCAATCTTCACATTTCCACAAGAAAGGGCAATGCTGAACAAGGAAAGATCTGCTGATATGTACAGATTAAGCGCGTATTTTTTGGCGCGAACCACCAGTGACATCCCCTTGGATCTTATACTGCCAGTACTCTTTATCTTAGTTGTATATTTCATGGCAGGCTTAAAACATGATGTTTGTGCCTTTTTCCTAACCGTTCTCACGACTTTCCTCTGCATCGTAGCAGCTCAGGTATTCCATTTTTTTCAATTCTCACGGAACGTTTAACTCACTTGCATTGGTAACTTCAATAATAATCGTCTATTAATCGTTGCCTAATTCATTGTTTCCAGGGATTAGGACTAGCAATAGGGGCAACACTAATGGATTTAAAGAAGGCAACAACTTTGGCATCTGTAACAGTAATGACATTCATGTTAGCTGGTGGATATTTCGTAAAGGTAACAATTTATTCGTAGTATTAGCTTTATTCTTGTATTTTCTTGCTTTTGATATCTGTTTTCAGATATCGCGTTATTTTGTTGTTGTTCCTTGTCTGGATGTTATGTACTGATTTCCTTATCCGTTGTCATTTTTTTTCAACTGTCATATTCCCTTCTTTAATAACTACTTTGATTGCTGCACTTGAGTAGAGTAGGGGCGGAGCCAGGTATCCGAACAATTACACTGTTTATACACAGTTATAATTATATTTGATGTATATATAGTAGATGTTGAACCCCCTTCAACTTTTTTGTGTGTTAAACAATAAAAATCCTGGCTCCGCCACTGGAGCTGAGGGTCTTTTGGAAACAACCTCTATACCTCCACGAGGTAAGGATAAGGATGAAGGCCTACTTACATCCTACTCTCCCCAGACCTGGGATTACACTGAGTATGCTGTTATTGTATACATGAATGTTTTCATAAAAGTATTATATGCACATTCATGTTTATATGGTTAGATATGTTTACCTGGTTTGCTCGATAGAAGTTAAGGCATCGAGTGTTGGTCAAGTCTCATCTCAGAATCAAGACGCGACAAAAGCATTCTCCTCTTTTTCCCTGTCTTCATATCAGTCCTATTGCTGATACTTGATGTTGAATTGATCTGCAGGAAGTACCGGTATTCATATCATGGCTAAGATACTTATCGTATAACTATCAAACGTACAAACTCCTACTAAAAGTTCAATACAAGGAGAAAAATGACTGGGTGGATGGGATCAAAGTAGGCAATGGTGTAAGGGAAGTAAGTACATTACTAGCTATGGTGTTTGGCTATCGGCTTCTAGCATACATATCTTTACGGAGAATGAAGCTTCACTCAGGGGCTTAGATGATCGATGAAAACGATGGTTCAGTTTCAAAAAGAATGAAGAACTAGTACTATTTGCAGCTTACAACACTACTGATTGTTGTTATAAAGATAAGAGACTCTAATTCAGCTGATATAAGTTGCAGGTAGCAGAAGGAAAGAAGAGTTGATTGTAAATTTTTAATGTATTAGAAACTTAGAAGTAGAAATGAAGTGTATGTAAAATGTTCAACATGATTTACTCCTTGAGAATTTTTGGTTTCAATTGTAGCCTTTTCATGTTTGTAACAAGTTTCTCAAGTAAAAACAAAGATCCAAGAGGTTACTATTAGAGTGGATTAGAGTCTCACATCGGTTGAAGAATGGATTGGTGACGCCCTTTATTTATATGGACTCGGGAAATCCTCCCGTCACAAGCTAATTTCAGAGACTGAGTTAGACCCAAGTATCATATCTTTACAGTTACGGAACTGAATTAGTTGCAGTTAAAGTAGACCCGAGTGTCATATCTCTATTGTTACAGAATAAATTAGTTGCACATTAGTGCATCAGAGAGACTGTATGATACTAGAATTTATACTCAACGTAAGAGTGGATTACCAATAGAGTGGATTGGAGTCTCGCCTCGGTTGAGAAATGGATTGGTGATTTGTCTATATGGACTCGGGAAATCCTCCAATCACAAGCTAGTTTCTGAGACTGAGTTAGACCCAAGTATCATATCTTCACAGTCACGAACCTGAATTAGTTGCAGTTAAAGTAGACTACAGTGAATAGACGTGCCACACGATTTTTTTACGAGCAAGTAAGCAACCCAAATTTCACCAAAGAAGTGTAGCTCCATAACATCTATGTAATTATAAGTGAATTTATCCATAATGGACATAATATATGCAAAGGCAGAATACACAAGTTAACTCTCAGACCTTGAGGCCAAAATCCTGTGACATAAATATAATACCACCAAAAACAGATTAAACCAAAGTAACAGAATAAGTTGAATACAACTGGTTCATATAATGACTAATTCATATGCTGCTGAAAATCTATGGTTAAGTTACAACAATAAAATAAACTACTGCATAAAGTTACAACGATCGAACAAGCTAATGCACTGTAAAACCTTTAAAATCTAATTAGAAACCACATAATGTTATAGGCTTCTTCAGGTACTTTGCCCAAGTTGATATGAGGGAATATATTACTTGTCCATCAATATTTTTTCTTCCTCCGAATACCTTTACTTTGTTACAGCAAGAAACTTTGTCGAGGGTGAGAAGCAACGTGCTCGAGCCAGTATCTATGATCTGCTATGGAGTCTAGAATCTTTAAGAGACGGCTCAATTCATATTCAAGATAAGCAGTTGAAAACCTCTCCTTGTAAAACTGCAGAAAATGTATGTTCAGCTAAAGTACTATCTTGTGGATAGCTCTGGGGTCACACGGAAGCATGACACTTTTGACTTTACTATATACACCAAAGAACAAGCCATGGTGATTGAACAAAAATGGTAGCAGGATTCCTGTTAGTTGCAACTTAGATGACCTAGCAGTTATGCCACTTCAAAGAACAGAACCTCACAGCTCCCTATTTTTACAATCCGTTCAACTGTTCTTGTTTATTAATGCAGCCATCTGGTGATAATTCATGGCCCTACTTTGCGCTTATCTACACTTACTTTTTTATGAGTCTAAGCAGAATCTGATACCTGTAAACCAGGGCAAAAACTGGCACCACCATTATCAGATCTTAGCAAGCAGCAGTCACACTGAGTATTTGGTCTCCCAAAAGTGATAGAGAGTCTGGAAGTTGATCAACTGGAAGCTTCAAGCTTGCCTTCTAGTGGTCCACACTACCAACTATTAAAACTGTCTGGTGTCCACAACCTCATCGACGCTTTGATCTCCTGCGTTTACCAAGAAGTTTCAGCATGTTATCGGTGACATCAGGAGGAGATTTATCATCTTCATCATGATTCATTTCAGATGTTTGAGTTAACCATGCTAGTGCCTCTATTGCAGCATCCTTTTCTGCAAGGGCTTTGTTTCTCTTTGGTTTACCTACAAATTGCATTCCCTTGAACTCTGCAAGTGCCCTAAATTCATTTGTTTTTAGATGCTTTGTTTTGTACTTGGGAGGGGAGTGACCGGCCCTCATAAGTAGGGTTTGCAACAAACTCTTTGGGTTTGTCCCGTCCCTTGTAAATCTATCAGTGTCAGAATCTTTAGGCTTCTTGTTTTCACGACCAAACACAAACCTGCCCTCAGACTGATCTCCTGAAACCAGTTCCTGAACAGCAAGCATAAGGTATTTGCCTTCCTTGTGGATGTCTACCTCAGGATCTTGAAGCTGCATCATCCAAAAACCAGTGCAACTCTTTTTATTTTTTGATAAATCATCCAAAAACCAGTAAATTCACAAATAAATAGGAAATTATTCAAAATAAATTAACAACCAAAGAAGGACAAAACATAACTTAATATGATAAGATGTTCTGTCTTCAAGGCAAAAATTCAAAACTCCAGGACTGTTATTTAAAGAAAAACATGGGATTATCATACTGAACCTTAAGGGGTTGTTTGGTAGAATGTCTTGGAGAAAATAATACATGTTTAGTCGTGGTATTATTTAGTCAAGGGCCAATTTTCGGGAGATAGGCCCAATAATTCAAATGGATAAGCACTTGCGCTTTTTCTCATTCTTACATCAGTTCTGTTCACTTTCTTCACAAATTATCTGGGTTGACCGCTTTCCTTCATGCTATCCAACTCCCCCCACCCCACCCCCACCACCAAACAAAAGAAACAAAAAAAAAACTAGGATAACTTTCAAAATGAATAAACAGATAACTAACTAATAACAAAACCTAAAACTTAAAATTCCTTTACACAAATCGGTCTAAATATCAAACAAATTATTGGGCCAATCTCCAGAAAGCAGTAGTTACAGTAAGACCTCGAATTGAGAGTACTTCCGGCATTTGTTTGTAGTAGGCAAAGATGTACTTTCAATTGGTGAGATATAAACTTCCCTTGAGGTTATGTAGAGCTAGTTTCTTTTGATTAAGATCATGTTAGCTTCTCTGAAACATTGAACAGTTATTTAAAGATGAAACTTAATGTATCAACTTAGTTTTCTTATCTTTTTGCTCATTAGAGTTCCACTATCTTAAAGGTAAAGAAGAGAATTTACCTAAATACCATGCTTAAAGTAGTTAAGTGCACTTGTCCGTTTGCTGTTTAGTTAGCATAAATAAAATGGTTCATAACTAGGAGTAGCATGCATTGAGAAGGAAACAAGATCCTGGAAAATTCACCTTCTTTTGCAAAAGTATATCGAGCTCCTCTTTGAGCTTTATGTAGCAATCCGCCAGAGTAGGATCCATGAAGAACTCTATGTATCCACCCAACATCTTTAAATGCCCAGCCTGAAGAAAAAATAATCACAAGATTTAGGAACTCACAGCTGTTAACAGCTTCAAAGATGTGACTCAGTAAGCATCTAGGCAGAGAAAAGTTACCATATCTCCACAGTCTAGAGCACTACCAAATAGGATCACAATCGAATCAGATACTCCAGTAGAATCCCGTATGAAGACTGTATTGACCTTAACTTTTTCACCGAACACCAGCCAAGGGTATGGAATCGTTTGATAGCGAGCATTGACTGAATTCTGAAGACACAATTGAGATGTTACACATCTTCAGCAATATGAAAACCACAACAATTGAAATATACATGTGCAAGTAACACAACAATTCAACTGCTGAGGTGCAAGTCCACCCTCTTACTGGAAAGAGATTGCCCAAAGAAATTTGTATTGCGTAAATATCATGTTACGGCAATGAACTTGTGTAGTTTTTTTTTTTTTGATGACAACCAGGCTGAGAACGATCATCTATGGCACCATGACCCGGAAGGGCATGGAGGCAATTCATCATACTCTGGTCTCATGGTGGCGGTTCATCCACCAGACTAGATTTCCTGTCTCCTTAGAACTCAAGAATACATTGGTACGAGCCTATAAAACAGATCCTGTTCAACTATGTTTCTCGGACTCTTCAAAAATGCCAACGGATGCTTGTCGGATCCTCCAAAAGTAGTCTGTTTTTTAGGATCCGACACGGGTACACCAACATTTCGGAGAGTTCAAGCAACACAGCCGGGCAACATAGACACTAGACAGCAACCATGGCTACCATTGTAGAACAGCAACAGATCAAATGCTTGGGCAAAGGGAAATGGGAGAATAAGAGCTTTTGTGAGAGTCGAAAATTGAGGATATGCAGATCTCTTTTAATTCTGGGGAGAATTCATGAAATAAGACAGCAGATATGTAAACAAATTCGGCAACCAAAAAAAGAAAAGCGAAAACCAAAACTTCGAATTTCCAAACAGGTCCAGATGCATCATTGCAAGGGATATATGCTTTCCTCTTCAGAATTTAAAACATTTTCCCCAGGATATTATTTCCCCCATCATTTTATTTTCTTTCTCCATTTTATGAGATATCTTGTATTGAAGGTGACACCAATATGAGAGAAAATTTGTTGGATTGATGTCGAATCAAATAAAAATTTGGAATTTTTTTTATTTGTGCAAAGAGCTTCCACCCCACATAGATTAAATGGCTCCAACAAAAAGGAAAAGAGCAGAAACAAAAACTGTCACTAACTTCATAATCTAATAACTTCCAAAGAACTGTTCATTGAACTTACTGCATAAAGAAAGACTTGTCCATCATCCATAGTCTTGAAGGACATTGATGTCTCTCTGTTCTGCACATGGACATGATAACTCATATGAATATATATACAACTGGACTGAAATAAATCCATGAAACTAGATCAGAACTGTAGAGACATTGCATACCACCACTGATGAAATTCCAGGATACAATCCAGAACATATGACAGCACGAACCAAAGACTGATTGTAACTTAGCTTATTGTTAATTGCAGTATCAGCATCAAGTAACCCAGCATCTTTCAAGATGAAGATAAATTGCTTTCTAAGAGAATGGATAGCTTGAAGAGTCTGGGCAGAGAGGAAATTCCTCCAGCAATATTCGTAGGCAGAACCTTCCCTTTCAGCATCTTTCCATCCTTCATATGCACGGACAAGAGCCATATGGTCACTATAGTCCTTGGCTGAGAATCTGGACTTTGCTGTCCCCGCTAACTGCAAAATGGGAGTTGATCAATATTGGTGAATAAGATTTAGTAGACAAAACAATATTATCTAGTGCAGTGTTACATTGTGCTGGCTGCTAGCTAGACTTAAAAATGAGGAGATGAATTAGATTGGTAAGTTAGTATGATCTTAAAATGTCCTGAACCTTGCATAAGGCCATCCATCACAGGGGAAAATGAAGTTGACAGTTCTACCGAATTAATTATGTGGTGTATACTGGCAGGTATTTAAGAGATACATGCACTGCAAAATTTCTCTATTCAGTACAAGAATAGAGAAGATATCAAATTTCTTTCTACAAAAACTTTTTTGTCCATAACCCAGTGTTATGTTAATGCGAGATTTGGATGTTAATAAACTTTTTATGTATTTAGCAAAAGAACAGAAAACCAAAAAGGTTTTTGATCGACCCTAGTTTCCTTTGTTTTCCTCTATGAATAGGGGAGAGTAACCTTTTATTCTAAAAAGTTCCCATCTTGATCAGGCATAATACATGCATTTTCTATCTGTCTTCTTATTCTTCTTCCTTTAAATATTTTGTGTTCATCTGGGAAAAGCCACATCAATGTCTAACTGCTAAATAAGAAATACACCCTGGAATATATCATATAGAACTCCTTCAACCTAAAACTCTTTCAACTTCTCAAAAAATGCACTTCAAGTGGCAAAAGTTAAATTATTTATAACATTCTTCTTTCAGGATAACTTCCTCTTAAAACTGTGGGTTGTTTAAATTGGCAAAGTGGTACAACTACCCATTGAGCAAACATGGAAAGAAGTAGGGATGCACAATTTTGAAGTGATGGAACATTAAGGACATGAAACTAAAAAAAAAAAGAATGTATAACAAAGCGAAAGTAGAAATAATACCAACTAGTAGTAAATGAAATTAAAAGGAGGCGAGGCTAGTGGCGCAAATTGCTTTCTACTTACATCTTTTTTATCTTGAGGCAACAGAAATGGATCCCGTACACTAAGACCAGCCACAATAGTCAAAACAGGATCAAAGCAACGGAAAATAGTACCCATAATGAGCATTTTGCCAAGCTTGGGATCCACAGGGAGGATTGCTAAAAATTTGCCTGGTTGTAAAGAAATGACGAAGATATAACTTATAAACCTCAGAATAAAGGTCATAAATATAACTAGTAAAAACAACATCATAGAAGCAATACAAATTTTCATGAAACAGATTATTTTTCTCCTCAAAAGAATACATACCTAGATGTGTAAGCTTCTCATTTTCATCTAATGCACCAATCATCTTCAAAAACTGAATAGCATTTTGCACCTGCAGTATATGGACATTACAATTTCAATCATACTTGGAAACTAAGAAGCAACCCTCTAATCTAAATGGCATGTGTATAGCATCATAAGAACTTGATCCAGAAAAGAGAATAAGAAACATAGAATAAGCATCAAGAGAGGAAGCACTTACAGCCAATGATTCTGGAGGCTGAAGCGCAGACGAAAGGAATTCAGCAATACTTCCAACCTGCAAACTCTTTATTTGCAAGCAAAGAGAATTCAAAGGAGTTCTCAGGAGTTCAGGTAGTTGGTATTCAGCAAAAGCTTCATACACACATCGTGGATACAAGTGGTAGCACTCGCCTGGTTGGACACGGCCAGCCCTACCCCTTCTCTGCAACATGAGAGATATGACAGATCGTAAACAAACAAGGACAAGAACATCCAACATAACATCAAAATCTGACTCAAAGATAACAGTGAAAAGAATTCACATTTTTATCATCAGAATTCAGATATTCAAAATTAATCTAAGTATTGAACAGGTGTTACTGCAAGGCAATGCACAACCTAGTATTTTGAACAGATTCGCATTTCACATGTCTTATCAGCTGCAATCATCCAAAGCAATCCAAAAACAAAATGTTATTGTTTTTTTTTTGATCAGGTAATGTTATCATGTTTTTTAAGTAACATCTAAGCACAGAACTTTTCATATTACTTATGAGGGGGAGAAATTGTTCATTCTCTGTAGAATTTTGTGTGAAAAGACAGGAAAGGAAAATCGAATTACAAACGGAAAGTTTAGGCTGAATAAAAAAGGTGCTGTTTATTCAAGGAACTTACTTGTCGTGCAGAAGCTTGTGAAATCCATGAAGGTAATAAGCACGGAGTATTATTTAGAGCATCATAAGTCGTCTCCTTTGCTTTTCCACAGTCCACCACAAAGACCACATCATTTATAGTAATACTTGCCTCGGCCATATTTGTTGCAAGTACTATTTTACGTACATTCTGAGGTGGCTTTTCAAATATGAGTTTCTGCAGATTACAATTTAAGTTTGTCAAAACATTAAACGGACAAGGAAAGGGAAGTACACTTCTAGAAATAATACATCTGAACTGATAGTATAAATGGACTCTGAAAAAATGTTGCCGCACCTGTGTCGGATCCTCCAAAAATGCACTACTTTTGGAGGATCCGACATGCACCGGTGACATTTTTGAAGAGTCTAAGCAACATAACAATCAAAGAAGAGTGAAAACAACTGCAAAACCCGAAGAGGCATCAAAATAAGGAGAGAGCATTATTACCTGCTCAGAGGTAGCCATAGAACCATGACAAGTGAGCACCAACACTCTATTTGGGTCACCCAAGAGAGGATGTGCTTTAAGTTGATCTCTTAAACAACTAATATCTTCCCAACCAGTCATAAATACTAGTACAGCGCCTGGACGTTCTTTCCGACATATATGGCACAAAACTGCCTCAATAAGATTGAATCCAATACAATCAGGAGCCCAGCATGCTAGTGAATCACGTGCCCTTGGACTATAATTCTCGAAGTTTGATTTTTCTACAGCATCCTGCCATATAGAAGTACATCATTCATACAAGATTAGTACTGTATCTTCTCTTGCAGTACCGGCAATCTGACAATTTCTTTCTACAGCATCTAACCAACAAGAATAAAACTACTTAATAAAGAAAGAACAAGATGGGAGGAAACTTTGAGATAATACCAACAATGAGTAGTTCTCTCTTGGGAAATGTGTCTAACACTCAGTAATTTGTTCTCTCACCGGAACTAACTCCGACAACCCCTTTTCCCAGTGAAAGTTTACGCATTTCTCGATGATTTATGGAGAGGAAAACTTTATTTCCTTCTTCTATATATAAAGTAATAAATTATATTAACCAGGCAAAATATTCGCCTGTATAGAAGAAGTATACCTAGAAATAGAAAAATTATACAAACAGAAAATCTTTCTTTCGGGGACAAGTCTTTTGAGATAGTAAATATCTGTGAGAACAATACCAAATAGTTTATGCAGATGGAATGGCAAGTCTTTTTTGAAAGGTGACATAAAAGAAAAGTATGTTAAAGTGGCACATAATTACACAAAACTTACTCCTTTTTAATCAAGATTCTATGCATGAAAATTAAGTTGCTTAGATCTCAAATACAAATTGTTTTTTGGATCTCCAATAACTTGAACCCATCTTTCCCAACAGGTTTTGAATAGGCAACCCTATAATGCAGTATAGGACTGAATTAATAATGCCTTGACATTATGATATCAGGAATACCTAATGCCTTGACATTTAAATCACTACTAGCACACATGGCTGACAGAAATTTCTTGAAAATGAAAAAACATTATGTATCTAGTTACTAGTCAAACTGCACTATTGCTTCTCCCTCTTCTCATTACCTTCTAGGGAAAAGGAAAAAATACACCCTCAGATGCTTGTTCTGTTCAAACTTCGAAGATCTCAACTTAAATTAATCATTTGGGGGGAAAACGGACGTGAAATAGGGGCTTTTTCCAGCAGATGAAGCAATCAACTGCCTCTCCGTATATGCAGGCACCAAGAAAACCAGGAGACTATTACAAATTTTGTTTGGTAAAATCCAAAAGATTCTCTTCTAACCAGAATCCAGAAGATGGATTCTCTATCCATATTAATAAGGGAGAGCTCGTCCACTCTATATTGCCTCTTAGCTGAAAGCATTGCAGATTGAATGGGTACAGAAATCATGCAGAACAGGGAGCAAAGCCAATTTTGTGAAATTACGTTTTACAGTTATGTTTTAACGGTCTAGGAAAGGGGCATTAGCTTCCCTCATGGCCTTCACATGTTAGCATATGAAGAACATGTAACTTACATCTCTTATTCTATCATATTGTTTGATGATCTATGAGGAACACCTGATTCAATACAATAAACAAGCTCAAACTTCAGTTGAATCACTGTCTTCATTTCCAAATTTCGAGATAAAGAAAAGACTATTTTTGGTCTCCCTATTAGATGTTCATAGCTAGAGAGGGACATCAAAAGAAGATGAAAAGACAATCAGAAAACAAGCACCGGAAAAAAAGCATAGAGCGAAGTTGTAAAAAGTATTATGAAGGAAGCAGAAAATCTAACAGAAATGGACTAAAGAAGACAATACATAACTAGCAAATACGAAAGTTCCTCATTTCATGTATACAGAACACAATAGCAGATAGAATAACAACCTCAACAAGAGCAGTTATCTGATTTTTCTTTTTGCGGGGTGCTAACTGTTTTTGTGTTTTCCACATCTTCTCCTGGCCATAATCATCAATTTGGTTGAATGAAGTCAACTTATATCCCGTAATTTCCAGCACATCTTCCAGAAAATTTTCTCTTACAGGATATGTGAAGCCCTACATCATACAAAATACCGAAAAGTTAACATAATATGTCAAATAAGCCAGCAAAGCTCAACAGCCTAAAACCCGGTTTAACAAAAACAATACAGAAAGATAAAAATTATTCTGGAATGAAAAGTCGACATGTTATGAACTTAATTGATGCTAGTAAATTTTACATAACAAAACAAAAATGAATAAGAAATCTCAAGTGAAGTAAGAATTATATAAATAGACGAACATTTTGCATATATGCTCCTATCTAAAGGCAGAAAACTGGAAAGCTCATTCTTTTCAAATCTACATCAAGAAATTCCAAACATCGAATATATAGGGGAATCATAGAGTACTGGGCAGAGTAAAAAGGATCACTATCATCGAAACTAGTACACAAACACCAACAACATGTATAAACTCTAACTGACTGGTGATCCAAGTTGCAGCTTACTGGGATGTGAATCATAGGCGCTCCTCCAAAGTAACTGGAAAATAATTCAGCATTAAGAGTAGCACTCATCAAAATCAATCTCAAATCTGGGCGTCGTGGAAGAAGATCCTTCAACACAATCAACAGGAAATCTGACAAAGAATGAGAAGCAAATTATCAATGCAGCTTTCATAAAAAAACCAAACCCAGAGACCTAAGTTGCCAATTCAGCTACCTTCATTCATGCCTCGCTCATGAATTTCATCAACAAAAACATGGGTTATACCATCAAGATTGCGGTCACTGAGAAGACGACGAAGCAAAATACCACTCGTACAAAATAGCAAATGTGTATTTTTTCCTTTCATCCCTTCTAATCGTACTTTATAACCAACCTACCAAAAATACTCTGTGAAGAACAGCAACTAACATAAAGAAGCTTCCAAATTTAACTGTAACAAATAAAATTTCAACTTTTATGACTGTCTCGTCAGTGTTGTCAAAGGCGCGCTTAAGCCCTAAAGTGAGGCTCAAAACGTGTCGAGCGGTTCGCCTCGCTTTATGTGCGCTTCAGTGTGGCAATTAAGGTTCTAAGAAATATTTTTTTGTGTCAATGAGCCTCTTCTAAAGAGGTGATACTAAACAGTTGATATTTCATTTTATCTTAATCATTTTTCAATTTCTTTATTCATATATTTGTCATTCATGCTTATAATTATTAGTCTTGGACTAAACATATATATTTGTATTTTTTCTCCCTTTGCGCCTTTTTTCATTAAAGTCCACACTTTAGTTGCGCTTTGCGCTTAAAGCTCCAACAGACCTTAGAACTTTTTTGCGCTTTTCACCTTTGATAACACTGAGTCTCATCCAGTGAAAGCTTGACCAAAAGCCCGTAAAAAAAAGGATTTAGAGCAGAGAAGAATAGTAGCATACTGAGTCACCAAGAGGTTCTCCCCTTTCTGTAGCCACTCTTTCTGCAACAGCCAAAGCAGATATTCTTCGAGGTTGCGTACAAATTATGCTACAAAATGCTCCACGGCCAGATTCTATCTCTGACTCTAGAATGTACTGTGGCAGTTGAGTGGTCTTACCACATCCTGTCTCGCCAGAAATTACTACCACCTGTTGTAATAATCAAAAAGACTTTAAGTTGACATAAAACAAGTTAACACATTACAACCAATTTTCAGTTCCTTGTGTTTCTACTCTGCAATTCACAAACATCAAGAATCATCACATGTCCAATAGTTATAAAACTGTGTTTTCTTCTCTGTTTATCCCAATGCTAAAATAGGTTTATGCACTACGAATATGTCCTAGTCTGTTCCCTGGACATCCTCCAAATAAAAGAGAATTCAAACCAGTTAATGTGATCATTAAAGCGTTACCAGTCTATAAGCACAATCACTAGATTATTAAGGGACTTGAGTTTCTTGACTGTGCAAATAGGAGAGCAAAAACTTAGATGCATTTTAAAAGATCAGTAGTTCAAGAATACCAAAAATGACTAGCAATTTGCAAGAGAACCTTCCAGCACAACCACATCTTTCATGATAAAGGTTCAGTGTCAAATTAAAAGAATAAAGGGCATTGACTTGGGCTACACCAGTCATATGCAATCACCATACATTCTTCGATTGCACAGAGAAAGATTAATAAGTTTATCAAAGTAAGACCTGATTACGTGCAATTGCTTGGAGCAGCCGTTCTTTTTCCTTAAATGCAGGAAGAGATTTCCGGAATTCTAGCATTTTGTTGCCATCAGGAGATTCCTACGAGAAATAAATCCAACGAGCATTTATATACATTGAATATGTATCCAACAAAAGTTTGTTGATGCTGATATTGAAGAAGAGAAAAAAGAATTCACCTCAGGACAATAGAATGCTAACTATTGCAGGCCATATGGAGATTTGTTAAAACCATATTGAGCATGAATATTTTTGTGAAAGGTAAAGTAACTTTATAAAATAGAACAGCACATATTTGTACAATGTAGTAAAAGAACAAACAACAAAGTGTGCCCCGTCTAATCTTGTTTCTTCTTGAGAAAGGTAACATTCGTTTGTATTGACTAAAACCAGTACTGCCCCGTCTAATCTTGTAGGGATTGTAATGTTTGTAGAACTATTTTAACTTCATTTACATGTTCCATCCTACATCATAAGCAAAACAAAAACATACAATTAGACTCTTATCTTGTTGGAGCTCGCAGAATTTTCAAAACATCACCCATTTCTTTCCATCCAGACAATCCACCAAATGCATGCAGGTATAGTATTTCACCACAGTAACTTCCTATAGTGTGGTCTGTACCAATCCTGGGGCATCGGCATCTGCATCTCCTCTTCACATGCCCAAACCATCTCACATTCCACATCTTGTCCAATATGAGGCCCCTCCTACCTTGTCCCGGATATCTTCATTCCTAATCTTATGTCTCCTAGCATACCTACACATCTACAACAACATCCTCATTTCCAGAACTTTCATGCAACTCTCATCTTCTGAACAGGAGAGTTCTTAACAGAGATATTAAATGTGGAAAATGAATCCAACACACTAATAATTAGAACCGATCTTCCTTCCCAAGAAAATATTGGTAGATATTGTTTCTTTCACCTGGCTAAACTTTTTCATATTTCTCCAACACTACTTCCCAGATGTTATAAAGTTTTGTGCTTGGGTCCCAATGGCCATCCAAGATAATTAGTTGGTAAAACACTTGACATCCTAGGTAGCAGTCAGAAAGCAGCAATTAGGAACTTTATTAACTGGATATAAGTAACTTTTCAAGCCAAGAGACAGCTTCAGAAACTACTAGAATCACCCTCACATGTTTTGGTTGATCAACCTCAGCATCACACATCACCAAAGTAGCATTTGCTTACCACAGGTGAAAGATCTATAGAATATTACGGGTGATGTTATGAACACTGAAACCATCAATCCAGTCACTCCTCTATGCTACAAACATACAACTGGAGCACTCCATCACCAGTAAAAATAGGAAAGGAGAAATAGGGTCTTGTTGTCATAGACCCCTTTGAGCAGCAAAGAAGCCCACTGGTGGCCCATTAACTAGGACAGAATATTTAACAGTGCTTCTGCAAAAAGAGTATCAAACTGACCCATTTCCTACCAGATCCCATATTCTTGAGCAAGCTGATTGAGAACTTCCAATTAACATGATCATAAGACTTCTTAATGTTAAGATTACATACTCTTCTAACTCCTTAAGATGTTTCCAAGAGGCTGCTAGTGTGAGCCAACATCCTTTATCTTTAAATTTGAGGTTCGGAACATAGAATGCGAAATGCATTTGAAACGAGTAGTGTTTTCCACATAATAAAAGGAAAATACAATAAAAATAGAAACACGGAAAGATACCTGCCAACCCCTCTGCATATTACGCATGCGTAAGCTCCGCCTCTGAAGAACCTTCTCCATGACAGAGCCATCTAAGAATGAATCTGGATTTTCATCCATATGAGCATCTGTAACTATATCAGAGGACTTAGTAACATCTAAAATGTTTTCATCTTTTCCACTACTGAGTTGTGTTCTATCAATATGTTCTTGAAGCAAACCTTCTACTCTCCTTTGCAGACTTAGTGGGATTACTACCTGCGTCAATGCAATAAAAAATTCAACTTCTGCTTTCTAAACTCAAGAGCAAATCAAGAATGCTGAACAGCACGAAATTTTGCAAGGACATACTCAGATAACTACATCTCAATGTCATTTCTACGTTGTTTTATCATTAATTTACTCTTTTGATTAACACAAATTTAAAACCAAATCCAAATGTCAACTTAAAAGTTTGTTTCTCCAATTGTTACTCTACATATAGATATTAAGCCCTCATCGACATGTAACAATAGAAGGAAATAATTTTACAATTTAGGAGATAACTCTTACCTCTCTTTGAGGCCGCTTATCATCAAGATCAGGTCTGTAATTTGGAAGAGGAACCTTGCTCACCACTACAACTTTCCCATAAATTTCACTGCAAGATGCAAAAAGAAAGAGTAAATAAAGCACGAAAACAAGATAACAAAAAGCGTGAGGAGAAATCATCAACAACATTCTTCCATACCTATAGAGACCCATCCTTTTAGCAAGGTTGGATATCTGTTCATGGTCTCTTCTATCCCGTTTATCTCTGGATACAATTTCCTGATCCTTCTCATTGCGCAACAGCAGGCTAAGTTTCCATTTCCACTCATCTACATTGGCCACTGATGACGAAGCCTGTCATTGAACTCTCAAAGTCCCCAAGTAAGCTCTAACTGATAAATCTTTCATACCAGATATAATTTGCGCAGAAATTTTATTTATTTTTTATGAAGGAATTATACATATGAATTT
>JAJOOS010001851.1:0-22120 GCA_029582725.1 Solanum chiquidenum
TTAATTTTATAAAAAAGAAAAAAAAGAGCTTCAAATAGCATGTTTAGCGGTCACGGTCATGAAAATTTAATAAAAACACGACATATTCTGCTAGAATTGTCTATAAAATAAAAAACGGGTTTGTAGTTGCAAAATAAGAGCACACAGTTTTAAGACCTCTAATTAAAATTTGACTTTAGTTCACTGACTAATCGTTGAGCTGCCCCTTCATTGACCAGGAGCACCAGATCGATCAGCAGATCAAATTGGTTTTGCCGCTTCATTTTTTGCAAGATGATATTCTCTAGCACTTTGTAAGTACTCTGGATACAAGACCAATAAATGAGTTTGTTAGAATACTGATAAATAACAAACGATTATGACTATAAGGGTGCATTCATGGAGAAACAAAGTATTTACCATTGAAGGTTTGAAAATTTTTGGCGTTGATTGGAGAACCAACGATTTTTTGAATTACTTCAAAGAGCATTTCCGGAGGGGTCTTCTTCAACTTTTGGACAACAGCATGAATTGTCTTCCCGCTATCAAAGTAAATATGACTGTTAGCATGACCGCTTTTGCAACCAGCGTGCCTCTCAAATTCCGAAGCACTTAGATAATTCTTCTTCTACATAAGACATAATGCCCCGTTAGACATGGAGAAAATTCACGAGAACAAATAGTAGAAGAGTAAAAGAAAATGTTGCCTCGGATAGCTTGCAGTTATCGCAGCTACACAGGTAACCATTCCCTTCAATAACTCCTATAAGAGATTTCTGCACCATAAAAAAACATACTTAGAACCAAAAATCTCGAAATCTCAAAGAAGAATTCAAGAATCAAAACTTACCTCCGATAACATTGAGATATATTTCACGGGTACTCCATCAAGTAAACCACTTGACAATAAACTTTTTACATGGGCAGGGAAGGTGTTCTGCACTTTCTTCTTGAAGCCAACACCAATATCCTTATCATGATTCACGGAGTTTTTCTCCTTTCCAGAGTTGTCCCCCATCAAAATGACTTTTCCTTTTCCATGTTCGAGAGATGTAGCATTTATGCTATTGGTGTTGGATATGTTCGCGCATGCATCTGTTGAAATCGGTTTATCACTTACATATTGCACGACTTGTTTCTTATTAGAGAATAACTCTCTTTCTGAAGCATCCATAGCACGCTTCTTTTTTATCTCAACATAAGTCCCTCTACCCTTCTCTCCATCAGCTAGAGCATCAACATCATTTAGCATCTCAGGGCCCTTATTCTCGAAAGTCTGGAAAGATCATAAAACAGTTGTTGAAGAGTGGAAAGAAGATTATTAAGGCTATTCGAGTTTCATCAAAATCTTTTCTGGGAGAAGGCATATATATAAAGGCAGAAATGTTTCAAAGTTAATAGTTAAAAATAAACCTAAAATATTCTATTATTTTTCTTCTGAGTTTCATAAATCAACTATTAGGTTGTGTGAGAGTTTTCTACCTAAACTATCATCAATTATTTATCAAAACACACATCAGATATTAATTATTTATTTTTTGTACCTGAAATATCACCATCATTCAGGCAGTAAAAGTGAATAATTAATAATTGAGGTGTGTTTCAATAATTGTTGGTGATAGTTGAAGCAAGGAAAATCGCACATATGATAGTTCAGGTTTGGAACACAAAAAAATATATACTTTAGATGTGTTTTTGACCCTTCACTCAAAATTTCATGTTATTTTGGAAAATATTTTCTACTTCAATTGTATATGGAGATACATATGCTTGCTATGGAGATAAAATTTTTCACCAAACATAGTCGAGAGAGAATGTCTACTATATACTTCCTCCACATACAATAACGTAGAGCAATTAAGATACGTATAAACAAAACTTTTTGAGAACTTTATTTTTCCCTCATAAATGACTCTGATTCTTAGAGACGCTAATATCAGAAGAACTATAAAAGTAAAAATCAAATTTATCCATCAATCACTACCTTAACATATGTCATCCCCCACCCCCTCAATTCTCATGCCAGTTTTAACTATGTCGTATTTATGAGCTATCTTGAGAAATAATACTTCATATACAAGTTAGTAGCATTTAACATAAAAACTCTATACCTACTTAGAAAGATATAAATGAGTATTTCAACCTTCTCTTATGAGATTAAGATTCTTCGCATATGTATAAGCGACGGAGTTAAGATAAAACAGTAAAAAAAAAAAAAAAAAGATTATTCCAGTAAGATATTTCATTTACTTTTTTCTGATGAATCTGCCAATATGATTTTTTTTTATCTTTCTTTATTAATTTCCCCTTATCATCTTCATTAAATATAGTTTTGACCAACTCTTCCAAGTTAAGTTCGTCATGAATAATTTTTTTCCCTTTCTTTTTATTGTCTGAAGAAAGGAAATCATCACGTGAAATTCGACATGCGAGGAGATGTCATTGCATATAAATGATACCTTTCTATGTAGTAACGACATGTCCTCGCATACCAAATTTCATGTGATGATTTACTTTCTTTAGTCATTAGAATGAAAGGGAGAGGAAAGTTAATCTTATATGTACCACAAAGAAAAAGATCAAAAAGCACAAAAAAAATTAAAAAAATAACATAAATAAAAGCAAAGCTTTCTTACAAAATTTTAAAATGTTATTGTTAAAATAATTCAAGTCGAAAACTTTACCATTTCCAACTATTTCAGATGCAATCCTCCACCAACGAATAATAGCTATCGAGCTCTACCAATGCTAAAATCTTCCACTTCAAAAATCAAAGCAAAAAATGTACATAAAATAATTAGAACATATTATGAAAATCTGAATAAATAAATAAATTAAAAAGAGAGAGTCTCTCTCTCCACCTGAAAAGTCAATTATGAAAAATACCGCCAAACAGAGCCCCAAAAATATTGAAGGTAAAAAAAATAAAAATAAATCTCATTCAGGTAGATTTACTAATTTCTAAATCATTGTTAACATTAACAAAAAAAAAATAAAAAAAATCACAATCATCACTAAAATCATTTGTTTAAAATGAGTAATAAAAAAAATGTTTTCCTTTTTCTCATTTTTAAACATTTAGACGAGAAAGTTCATATGATTTAACAATAAAAATCAGGTTACAACTTAATAAAATGGAAGATGATCACAATTCACAAGTGATGTCTACATGATGAATTCTAACGAAATCGATGAACAAATCGAAATGATTGAGTTTTGTTTTTTCAAGCAGTACACCTTAATTGCAGCTCGCCAGTGAATTCTGCGAGATGAATTCCGGAGAAATTAGTTAGAGAGTGTTTCAAGTTTAATGGCTTTTTTGGAGAAAGCCCAGAGGTATATATATACTAGTGTGACAAGTGATCTTATACAATTTGATATACGAAATATAATATAATATGTTGAGTTGGATTGACTATGTTATGTCATGTGAGTCTTATTAAACCCAGGATAAGTTGTTCCCGACTTGCCAACCAAACAACAAAACTAGTGATACTATAATTTAATTTCATGACTATTTGGTGTTATCCTTCACACCAAACAACCCCTAATAGTTTATTGGAGTCCCTCAAATGGAAAAAAGGGTAAAAATATTTTTTTTTTAAAACTTTCTAGTCAAAGATTAGTTAATAGGAAATTATCCATGTTTATGCTTGTTTTATCCTAAATTACTTGACCGTTCTTATTTTGTGAATTTAAGTTTTTTCTCCATTAATAGTTTTAAGATTTAGTAAATAATTTCCTTTTCATATATGTCAAAATTATCCTAAATTGCTTGATCATACTGATTTGAGAATTTAAATTTTATTTATTAACAGTTTGAAAAACATTTACATGGTCAAATATAGTTTGAGATTTCTATTTTTATTTTTATTTTTAATAAGACGCCACAAGACAATGGTACAAATTTGCAAAAAAAAAAAAAAAGTTTGAGATTTCAACTACGGAGACACCTAAATTTGATTTTGAAATGATGTTATTAATAGATTATTAATTATTAGAGAATCTCATAAATAAATAAATGAAATTTAAACATAAAAGGCTTAAGGTTCTAATAATGTAGCAATATTTTGATTAAAAAAAGTATGTGTGTCCGATAGTCGCACCAAATCAACAAATACATGACACATATAAAAACTTACACTTTGATTATTCAATATTATAATCAAAGATTAATAATAATAAAGTTATTCATATATATATTTATTTTGTCCTAAATTACTTGATCACACTTATTTTTAGAATTTACATTCAAATTCAATTTTTCTTCATTAAGTTTTTGAAGATTTGGTATTTTTTTTCCATATGTGCTCATTTAATCTTAAATTGTTTGATCACGCTTGGTTTCATATTTATAAATTTTCTTCACTAATAATTTTTAGATTTAGTAAATAATTTTTTTCTTCATATATGCTCATTTATCCTAAAATAGTGTTTGGCTCTCCTACAATCATATACTTGTAGTGTAACTCAAATATGCTAATCATTCATTAATTTAAACATATATTTTCTCTCTTCAATATGTGCATTTCACATTGACCTCTATTCTCGAGAAATGACTGTAGAGTGAAATTTGTAAACACACCGCTAGTGAACATAGTGGAAGTTACTCCACTATAACATCCTTGACTTGACTATGTGTGCTTTTATAGTAAAGCGAATTTATTGATTTTAAATGCGAACTTGTTTTTTTTTGTCAAAAAGAGAAGTAATTTAGTCAAATCATCTTTATAACGGATGAGACCCCTCTACATTACTCATCCTTTCCATTTCCCCAAGAACCTACTTGGATGATAGCCACATGTCATAATTAAGAACCAAATGTTGAGATTTAATTACCTAAATTAAGGTCTAACTATGATTAGAATTACAAATAATTTATTTATTTATTTTTTAAACAGTGTCAATTTCATAATTCTAGCTAAAAATTCTCATTAATAAATAAATATATCTAATTTTTTCACTATTCCTATTTACTACGAGCTCTTTTTTTTTTTGAAAACAAATTTTTCTTTTTTGTTACAAAAATTCTGTTTCTAAAATTCTTTGGAACTCTGAGTTATAGTAAAAAAAAAATATTAACATCATGCAATTTTATTTTTTAATTTAAAATTTGCAAATGTTCTTTTTAATTTTTTTAACATCATATATTGATTAGTTTGTGTAACGATTACCTGCAAGGCCTAAGCATTATCAGGGGTGGATCCACGTGTATCACCGTGGGTGCTCAAGCACCCATTACTTTCGACTCGAGCTCTATATATACATATAGATTATTGAGAGAAATAGATAAAAACAAATTGTAAGCACCCAGAGACACCAAAAGGAGTTGTGTGCTCTGGTTAATGTTGTTTCTCTCCGATATTAAACTATCATGAGTCATGACAAAAAAAAAAATACTCCCTTCATTTCATTAGTGGCACTCTTTTTATTTTAGTCCGTTTCAAAAAAGAATGTCACTTTATAATAATGTAGTAATGCTACTATTATTGGTTCATGCCGAGTACGATTGTGAATTTTAATAAAAATTTTTTAAAAGATATTAATTATAACTTGTAAAATCTCCCGACCGTAAAGTTTAAAATAGTTTTGCACTTATGATTTGTGATTGCAATAACTTTATGTTAAGGGTGATGCAACATTTTAACAATATGCATATATTTTACCTTCGGTTTTTTTTTATGAGATTATATATGGGTATGTTATTGTTATGGTAGAGCACCCACAAGATCAAAATCCTGGATCCGCTACTGGAGCTCTGATTCCGCTTAAATAAAAGCAGCTCTTCTTCCTTACTCTTTCGAGTAAGCATTTTGAAACTTCCTTAAACATCTGCTTCAAAGAGCTAAGCCCCGGTCTCACTGAACTGGGTCAAAGAACTACCTTCCTGGAGCTACCTCCTTACTTAGATCGTTCGTTCCCCAATTCAAACTCGGATCAGTTGGCAAGTGGCTACAAGTAAAAGACAAAAGAAAATATCTTTTTTCAAAAAAAGTTGAGCTCGTTAATCAAATGGAAAATAGTGAATTTTTGAAATAAATTTATGAGATAATTTTTAGCTAGAATAGTTGGTTTGATAATTTTTTTTTAAAAAAACTAAATAAGAAAATTATTTGTTATTCTAATCATAATTAAATATTAATTTAGGTAATTAAATCTCAAGCTTTGATTTTTAATTATGACATGTATCTGTCATCTAAGTAGGTACTTAAGGGAAATGGAGAGAATGAGTAATGGAGAGGAGCCTCATCCATTTATAACAATCGTGTTTGTTACAAGATCTTTTATCTTTTATGTGACTGACTGTTATACACGTATAATAACATTTGATATTTAAATCTTATTTTCACTTATGCAACTAAAGTAAATATAAAGAATCAAGTATTCTTTTATAACTGCTCCTAATTGGTGAAATGGCATGACCAAATTTGAACCTCTCATATAGACATGATAGTTACTTATACGTGCATTTTCCTGCTAAACAAGTAAAAGGATGAAGTTGATGAACCAAAAACCCAATTACCAAAGCTAAAGAGGTTCAACACCTTCATAATAGTTCTTAAATTAATTCTGGTTTATTCAAATATTCACACCACAATTAACTTGCAGATTGGAAAGAACACCAGCGAAGGAGATGCTAACTTCTACACTTACAAAAATGCGTTTTTGAAGGAGATCCATTTCCTCAAGTCAAGATTTTCATTGCATATCTCTTCACCTGTTGGCCTTCTTTTGGTCAAATCCTCCATTAACATGATTCCGTAGCTATAAACATTACCACTAGTGGACACTATTCCCTCCGAGCCATATTCTTAGAAAAGAATTGAAGGAATGTTACTCAATTGAAAAACAACAATAATTCTACATAAATAAAGACTTGTCTTTTGTACTTCTAGAATTTGGAGAGGCTTAATTATAATAAGAGAAAATTAAAGTGAGTAGAATTTTTTTAATACCTGGTGCAATGTATCCAAGAGTGCCCAATGTCTCGGTATAAGCCATGGACTTGCTTGTCGCTAAAATTTTAGAGATATCAAAATCACCAACATGAGCCACCATGTCTTCATCCAAAAGAACGTTGGATGGCTTTAGGTTGCAATGAGTTATCAAAGTGTTATGACTTATAAAAGTTATTCCGGAAAGACTGGAAAGATAAAATAAAAGTTGTCAGAGAATGGAAAATAAATTATTAAAGCTATTCGAATTTCACTTAAAACCTTTTTTGGAGAAGGCATAAAAAGGCACAAATATTTCATGCTACTTTGAAAAAGGTTTTTTTTTTTTGCAATTATAAATGAAAACCCTAGCTTGGAAGATTTGGCCCGATCTCTAGATATAAAGGATGAAGCCATCTTATTTAATAATTGAAGCAATTAATTTTTAGCATACTAAATTTAACATTTGATAACTATTTTTTAAAAAAAGTAGTGCACGTTCTAGAAATTCTAGATTCGCTTTTAACAAGGTACCCTCTACGAATCAAGGAGGAGTCAAAGTATATCCATGTCAAGAATTGGTATGCAGAATGCAGGAATACCAGTAAAATAAGTACTTTTTGGTTCGAATATTTGTCTCAATTAATTGTATATGGCTTGAACTAACAATTCCTCAACATAAAGAACATTAATCTTATACTACAAGGAAAATAAAAAAAGAACACAGATCAAAGCCTATGTTAGAGATTGGAAAAAGGAAAGAAAGAAGCATACAAATCAAAGCATACATTCGTGATTGAAAAAAGGAACACAAATCAAAGCAAGAAAAATTTATTGTCAATTTTACCATAGCCTTACAACATTTTAAATAATTGCCGGTGCAACAAATGTTGAAACAATTCAAATTGAAAATTTTACCATTTTCAAGTAGTTCAGATGCAATGCTTCAACATTGAATAGCAAATGTCAAGCTCTATCAATGCAAAAATCTGTCACTTCAAAAATTAAATAAAAAACTGAAAATAAAATAATTAGAACATATTATGAAAATCTGATAAAAGTAATTTAAGAAAAAAAAGAATTTCACTCGCAACTTGAAAACTCAATCATGAAGAATACCGCTAAACATAACACCAAAAATATTAAAGATTAAAAACAAAATAAATAAATAATTCACATAGGTAGATATGCTAAGTTCAAAATCATCTCTAAAATTACTTATCTAAAATGAGTAAATAAACAAAAATTTGCTTAACTTTTTATATATTGAATGTGTTATGTCACGAGAGTCTTGTGAAAGAATCTAAAATGAGATGTCATAAGTAGTAGTTGTTCACTGGCGCCGCTAGAATGAAATAAACTATTAAAAGACATTGATTAATTAAATTTTATGGTCAAAGATTGAGAAAATGATCAAAATTGTCATTTATCTTTTAGTTAAGAGTCAAAATAATCATTGTCTTTTAACATGGAGCACTAATAGTCTTCCATGTTTTAACAATTGGTGTAATTTTGATATTCTCTCAAATATCCGTTTAAGTTTTAATGGTGTTTTTTGTGCACCAAAACAATATGGGAATTTCACCAAATTAGCTGCGCACTAGATTTACACTAAAACAACACTGGAATTGCACCAAAACAGTAGCAGAAAACTTGTTTTTTTTCTTTTAAAAAAGAAATGTAATTTAGTCAAACTCTCTTAATGACAATCTTGTTTGTTATAAGATCTTTAATCTTTTATGTGACCGACTTTTATACACGTATGATAACATTATATTTAAATTTTATTTTCATTTCTACACCTAAAGTAAATATGCTCTAAAGAATCAAGTATTCATTTATAACTGCTCTTAATTGGCGCATTGGTATGAAAAAACAAAATCTAAGCAGAGACATGATAGTTACTTAGATGTACATTTTTCTGCTAAACAAGTAAAAGGATGAAACTAATGAACCAAAAACTCAATTACTAAAGTAAAACAAGTTTCAAAACCACTCAAATCTGAAATCACAAAATGAGGGAAATGCAATACTTTGAAGTACAAACAACTTTATTTAAAAAATCACCAGGAATTCGTAACTATAAACATCATCACTAGTAGACACTATTCTCTCCGAGTGATATTCTTAGAAAAGGATTTACGAAAAGTTACTCAATAAAAAAACAACACTAATTCTGCATAAATAAAGACTTATTTTTTGTACTTCTAGAATTTGACAAGGCTTAAATATGATAAGAGAAAATTAAAGAGAATGAATGATAATAACCGCAACTTTGTAAGGTCTGTGATACAATACCAAGAAATGAGTTTGTTAGACTACAATAGTAATGGGGACGACAAAATGGGTTACTACAACAACTCGCAATTTCACAAAACAAACACACACACACACATATATATATTAGCAAACTATGTTTTACTGAATTCAATAGGACACAACAAAGGAAATTGCAAGGAGCAACAATACATGAAAATACACTTGAAAACTGAGCTAAAAGTCTAAAAGGAGACGAGATTATTCAAAATCATAATTAACTTCCTGATCGCTTCCTACCCACGTTCTCACACTTCTATACCAATTCCATTACTAAATCTAGCCTTGCTCGCGTGACTTTCTTCCTTCCCAAAAGTAATCATCTAACCTTTTAGGTGGAATTACAGTTCTAGTACCTCGACACGGCTTGCCAATACATAAATCACCCATGGCATCAGGTGTTGGGATCCTAGAGGCAACACCAATATCCTTATCGCCATTCACATTGTTGATTGCTTGTTGTCTGTAGGATTGATGGGGATTTCTCCCTTTGCAGAATTCCTCCCATAGAAATGACGTTTTCAATTCCATGTCCTAGAGATGTAGCATTTATGCTATCTTCCTTGGTGTCTGAAGATTTCGGCACAAGAGCATCAACATCATTAAGTGCCTCAAGAAATTTTTTCTGGAAAGACTGGAAAGATCATATAAAAACTTGTCAAAGATTGAAAAAGAAATTATTAAGGCTATTCATGTTTCATCGAAAATATTTTTATTGAGAAGGCATATAAAGGCACAAATATGTCACGTTATTTTGAAAAAAAAAGTCTACTGCAATTGTAAATGAAACTCTAGCTTGGAAGAGTTGGTTTGATCTCTATTGATGAAGAAGACAAGGAGAAATAAATAAAAAACACGTATGACTAGATACAAAGGATGAAGCTATCTTGTTTAATAATTGAACCAATTAATTTTTAGCACACTAAATTTAATATTTAATAACTATTTTTCTTTTTTAAGTAGTGCACATTCTAGAATTTCTAGATTCACCTTTGATTAAGGTACCCTCAATAAGTTAAGGAGGAGCCAAAGTCAAAAATCATTATGCAGAACGGAATACCAGTAAAAAAACTTTTGATTCAAACAACTAGTTCTCAATTTATTGTCTATGACTTGAACCATAACAATTTCTCAACATTAATCTTATCCCGCGAGGTAGATGAAAAAAGAACACATATCAAATCACACGTTAGAGATTGAAAAAAAAGAAAAGAAAAAGAAGCACACAAATTAAATTAAAGCATATATTAGAGATTGAAAAAAGAAACGTAAATCAAAGCAAGAAAGATTTGTTGTCAATTTACAACATTTAAAATTTTTATTGGTGCAAAATATTTAAATGTTGAAACAATTCAAATGGAAAACTTTACCATTTTCAAGTATTTCAGATGCAGTGCTCCAACACCGAATAGCAAGTATCGAGTTCTATGAATGCTAAATCTGCCACTTTAAAAATCAAAGCAAAAAATAAAAATAAAATATTTAGAACAAATTATGGGAACCTGATAAAAAGTAATTTAAAAAAGAGAATCTCAGTTTCAACCTGAAAACTCAATTATAGAAAATAACGCCAATCATAGCACCAAAAATATTAAAGATTAAATAAAAATAAATAAATACATAATTCTCACAAGTAGATATGCTAGGTTGATAATCATCACTAAACTTACTTGTCTATAATAAGTAAATAAACGAAAAAAATTTGCATCCTTTTTTTGATATTTAAAACTCTTAAATGAGAAAGTTCATATGATGCATTTAGTAGAAAGAAGAGATTATCAAAGGTAAATTCTATGTGATAAATTCAGGCGTATTTAATGAACTAATCAAAGTGATGGAGTTTTGGTCGAGTAGTTGACCTCAATTGTATCTCACCGGTGAATTTTTCGGGATGAATTCCGACCAAATCAATTAGAGAGGGATTTTAATTCAATGTTTTGCTAGATTCTCAAACACTGAAATTTGACAAGTGAGAGGAAGAGAAAGCTTAGGAGTTTATATATTAGTGTGATGAGTGATCCTATATAACGCGGATTACAGAAAATAATATGTTATGTCTAGCTGAATTGACTGTGTTATGTCACGAAAGTTTTGTTAAAGAATCTTAAATGAAATGTCATAATTAGTAGTTATTGACTCGGCCCGCTAGAATTGAATAAACGATAAAAAAATATTGATTAATTAACTTTTATGGTAAAAAATTAGTAAATAGAAAAGTATCCATATATATACTTGTTTTGTCCGAAATTACTTGATCACATTTATTTTGAGAAATTAAATTTTCTTCACTAATTGTTTTAAGATTTAGTATATATATATATATATATATATAATATAAAATTTTCATATATATGCCCATTTTATCCAAAATTGCTTGTTCACACTTGTTTTGAGAATTCAATTTTATTGATTAATAGTGTGAAAAGTATTTACATGGTCAAATATAATTTGAGATTTCAACAACAGAGACACCTAAAATTGATTTCGAAATGATATTATTAATAGATTATTAATTATTAGAGAATCTCATAAATAAATAAATGCAATTTAAAATAAAGTCTTAAGGTTCTAATAACGTAACAATATTTTTATAAAATAAAGTATGTCTATCATGTACTCACATCAAATCAGCAAATACATGACACATATAAGAACTTGCCCTTTCATATACTTATGTTGTCCTAAATTACCCGATCACACATATTTTAAGAATTTAAATTTACATTCAATTTTTCTTCATTAAGTTTTTCAAGATTTAGTACGTTTTTTAAAATATGCTCATTTTATTCTAAATTGCTTGATCACACTCGGTTTCATAATTTAAATTTTCTTTACTAACCGTTTTTAGATGTAGTAAATAATATTTTCTTCATATATTCTCATTTATCCTAAACTAGAGTTTGGCACTCCTACAACCATAGTTGGGGAGAGGATGCCACTGTCATGGATTTTCGTTCCTTAGTTTAAACATGTACTTTTTGCTCTTCAATATGTGCATTCTACATAGATCACTGTTCTCGAGAAATAATAACAAAGTGGAATTTCCAAACACACTATCAGTGGAAGTTACTCCACTATAACACGCTTAAAATATGTGAGTTTTTCTAGTAAAACGAGTTTATTGATATTAAATGCAAACTTGTTTTTTTTAATAAAAAAAGCTAATAATTTAGTCAAACCTACTCTATGACAGTCTTGTTTGTTGTGAGATCTTTTGTCTTTTAAGTGACTGACTAGTATACACGTATGATAACATTATATTTAAATCTTATTTTCACTTCTGTAACTAAAGTAAATATTCTTCAAAGAACCAAGTATTCTTTTATTAATGTTCAAAAGACCAAATATGAACCTCTCACTGAGCAGAGATATGATAGTTACTTAGATGTGCATTTTTTTGCTAAACAAGTAAGAGGATGAAACTAATGAACCAAAAACCCAATTACTAAATTAAAACAAGGTTCAAAATCACTCAAATCTGAAATCACAAAATGAGGGAAATGCAACACTTTGAAGTACAAACAACTTTTTTTTTATAAAAAACATCACCCTGATTCTGTAACTATAAACATCACTACTAGTGGACACTATTCCCTCCGAGTGATATTCTTAGAAAAGGATTGACGAAAGTTACTCAACTGAAAAACAACACTAATTCTGCATAAATAAATACTTGTTTTTTGTACTTCTAGAATTTGGAGAGACTTAATTATGATAATAGAAAATTAAAGAGAATGAATGATAACAACCGTAGCTTTGTAAGGTTTTGCAATACAAGACCAATAAATGAGTTTGATACAATATAATAGTAAAGTGGGCGGCAAAATGGGTTACTGCAACAACTCACAATTTCACAATACTAACACGGATATATATTAGTAATATGTTTTACTAAATACAATAAAACACAACAAAGGCAATTGCAAGGAATTACAATACATGAAAATACACTTGAAAATTGAACTAGAAATCTAAAAGGAGACGAAAATATTCAATATCATAATTAATCAACTTCCTTATCCCTTCATACCCATGTTCTCAAACTTCTATACCAATTCCATTACTAACTCTGACCTTGATCGCATGACTTTCTTCTTTCTCAAAAGTAATCATCCAACCTTTTAGGTGGAATTACACATCTAGTACTCTACGCGGCTTCCCAATGAAAAAATCACTCATCACATCCCTTGTCAGGATTTGGAATCCTAGAGGCAACACCAATACCCTTATCACCTTTCACATTGTTGATTGTGTTGTCTATAGGATTGATGGGGTTTTTTCCCTTTGCAGAGTTGTCCACCATCGAAATGATGTTTCCAATTTCATGTCCTAGAGATGTAGCATTTATACTATCTTCTCCAGTATTTGTAGATTTTTGCACAAGAAAAGGATAATCACTTGTACATCCACTTGCAAAATCTTCCCAAACACGAGTCAAAATATAATTATTTTGAAGAAGGAGACAATTTCTGTCACTATTTCTAGCATTCAGATCACTAGGTTCATTCCTAGCACGAGACAAAACATTATTTTGAGGAGGATTAAAGAAACGACTTGTTTCACTTGTCATATTTTCACTGCCTAAAGATTGATGAGCGCACTTTTATTCGATACTCAAAGGAGTTCCGCTACTCATCTCTCCATCAGTTAGAGCATCAACATCATTAAGCACCTCAGAGAACTTACTCTGGAAAGACTAGAAAGATAATACAAAAAGTTGTCAGAGAATGGAAAAGAAATTATTAAGGCTATTCGAGTTTAACCGAAAATCTTCTTTTGGAGAAGGCATATAAAGGCACAAATACTTCATGCTACTTTGGAAAAGGTTTTCTACTGCAACTATAAATGAATAACCCTAGCTTGGAAGATTTGACCTGATCTCTACTGATGAAGAAGACAAAGGGAAATCAATAAACACAAATGACTAAATACAAAAGATGAAGCTATCTTGTTTAATAATTGAACCAATTAATTTTTAGCACACTATTTTAAAATTTAATAACTATTTTTTCTTTTTTAAGTAGTGCACGTTCTAGAAATTCTAGTTTCGCTTTGATAAGGTAGCCTTTACAAGTCAAGGAGGAGCCAAAGTATATCCATGTCAAGAATCAGTATGCAGAACGAAATACTAGTACAACAACTTCTGGTTCGAACAACTGACTCTCAATTAATTGTATTTGGCTTGAACCATAACAATTTTTCAACATAAAAAACATTAATTTTAAACCACAAGGTAGATGAAAAAAGAACAGATCAAAGCATACGTTAGAGATTGAAAAAAAAATAGAAAAAGAAGAACACTAATCAAATTAAAGCATACACTAGAGATTAAAAAAATGGAACATAAAATAAAACAAGAAAAATTTATTGTCAATTTTACCATAGCCTTACAACATTTAAAAAAATTTGCTAGTGCAACAGAATAAATGTTGAAACAATTCAAATAGAAAACTTTACCATTTGCAAGTATTTCAGATGCAGTGCTCCAACACTGAATAGCAAGTATCGAGTTGTATGAATGCTAAGATCTATCACTTAAAAAATCAAAGCAAAAAATGAAAATAAAATAATTAGAACAAATTATAAGAACCTGATAAAAAATAATTAAAAAAAAAAGAGAAGAGAATCTCACTTTCAACTTGAAAATTCAATTATCAAAAATACCGCCAAACATAGCACCAAAAATATTGACAAAATAAAAATAAATAATTCTCACAGGGTAGATATGCTAAGTTCACAATTATCACTAAAATTATTTGTCTAAAATAAGTAAATAAACAAAAAAATTACTTCCTTTTTTTATATTTGAAAACTTTTAAACGAGAAAGTTCCTATGATACATTTGTTAGAAAGAAGAGATTTTTTTAAAAAGAAAGAGATTATCACTAGTGAATTCTATGTGATAAATTCCGGCATAAGTAATGAATTAAGCAAAGTGAAGGAGTTTTTGGCAGAGTAGTTCACCTCAATCGTAGCTCACCAATGAATTCTCCAGATTGAATTCCGGCCAAATCAATTAGAGAGAGTTTTTAGTTCAGCGTTTTGCTAGATTCTCAAACACTGAATTTGACAACTGAGAGGAAGAGAAAGCTCAAGGGTTTATGTATAAGTGTGAGAGTGATTTTATACAACACGATTTACGGAAAAAATTATGTTATGTCTAGCTGAATTGACTGTGTTATGTCACGAGAGTCTTGTTAAAGAATCTTAAATGAGATGTCATAATTAGTAGTTGTTTACTGGGCCCGCTAGAATGGAATAAACGATAAAAAATATTGATTAATTAAATTTATGATCAAAGGTTAGTAAATAGAATATTATTCACATATATACTTTCTTTGTCCTAAATTACTTTATCACATTTATTTTGAACATTCAATTTTATTTATCAATATTTACATGGTCAAACATGATTTAAGATTTCAATAATTTACATTATTAATAAGCAGAGAAACCTAATATTAACTTTGAATGACACCATTAATGGACAATTAGTAATAATTAAAGAATCTTGTATGTAAACAAACAAAATTTAACATAAAAAGGTTGAGGTTCTAATGACACAACAATATTTTGATAAAAATTATGCGTATTCGGTGTTTATACCAACTCTAAAAATACATGAAACATATCATAACTTACATTTTTACTGCTAATAAAGATTAATTAATAAAGATTATATCTTTAATTTTGACTTAACCATAATAAAGTAGTATAATTTAATGTAAATGTCGAAACATCCATGGTATTGGTATTGTATAATTTTAATATTGATATCACGTTTTGTAACAAATTATTATGTCTTATAATCAATTTCTCTTCCAATACTCCCTCATAGGAGTGTTCATAAATCGATAAAACATCAAATCAATCAATCGAAGTAGAAAAAAAACTAAAAAAAATTGAAATATTTTTCAAAAATAAATTTATTCATATACGTACTTATTCTTTCCTAAATTACCTGATCACACTTATTTCAAAAATTTAAATTTAAATTCAATTTTTCTTCATGAACTTCTTACAGATTTAGTATTTTTTTTTTCATATATGCTCATTTTATCCTAAATTGCTTGATCACGCTTGATTTCATAATTTAATTTTTTTTCACTAACAGTTTTTAAATTAAGTAAATAATATATTTCTTTATATATGCTCATTCACCCTAAACTAGTGTTTGTCTCTCATGCAACCATAGGCTGGGGATAGGATGCCGTTGTCACGGATTTTCGCTCATCACTTAAAATTTAAGTATATTTTTTTTCTCTTCAATATGTGCGTTCTACATAGACCTCTATTCTTGAGAAATGACTGAAAAGTGGAATTTTCGAACACACTACCAGTGGGTATAGTGGAAGTTACTCCACTATTACACACCTTGAATATGTGTGCTTTTCTAGTAAAACCAGTTTGTTTATATTAAATGTAAACTTGTTTTTTTTAAATAATAATTTAGTCAAACCCTCTCTATGACAGTCTTATTTGTTATAAGATCTTTTGTCTTTTATGTGACTGACTGTTATACACGTATGATAAAGTAAATATTCTCCAAAAAATTATGTATTCTTTTATAACTGCTCCTAATTGGTGCATTGGCATGAAAAGACCAAGTTTGAAACTCTCACTAAGCAGAGACATGATAGATACTTAGATGTACATTTTTCTGCTAAACAAGTAAAATGATGAAATTAATGAACCAAAAACCCAATTACTAAAGTAAAACAGGTTAAAAACTACTCAAATCTAAAATCACAAAATGAGGAAAATGCAACACTTTGAAGTACAAACAAATTTATTTAAGAAAACAATAAACAATACCATGATTCCGTAACTATAAACATCACCACTAGTGGACACTATTCCCTCCGAGTGATATTCTTAGAAAAGAATTGACGAAAAGTTACTCAATTGAGAAACAACACTAATTTTGCATAAATAAAGACTTATTTTTTGTAATTTTGGAATTTGAAGAGGCTTAATTATGATATGAGAAAAGCAAAGAGAATGAATGATAATAACTGCAGCTTTGTAAGGTCTCATGAAACAAGACCAAGAAATGAGTTTGTTAGAATACAATAGTAATAGGGGCAACAAAATGGGTTACTGCAACAACTTACGATTTCACAATACAAGGATATATATTAGTAATGTGTTTTACTGAATACGATAAGACGCAACAAAGGCAATTGCAAGGAACAACAATACATGAAAATGCACTTGAAAACGGAACTCGAAGTCTAAAAGGAAACAAGAATATTCAAAATCATAATTAACTTCCTTATCTCTTCCTACTCACGTTCTCAAACTTCTATACCAATTCCATTACTAATTTTGGCCTTGCTCACGTGACTTTATTCCTTCCCAAAAGTAATCGTCCAACCTTTTAGGTGGAATTACACTTCTAGTACCCCGACGCGGCTTGCCAATACAGTAATCACTCATGGCATCGGGAGTTGGGATCCTAGAGGCAACACCATCCTTATCACCATTCACATTGTTGATTGTGTTGTCGGTAGGATTGATGGAGTTTTTTTCCTTTGTAGAGTTGTCCCCATAGAAATGACGTTTCCAATTTCATGTCCTAGAGATGTAGCATTTATGCTATCTTCTCCAAATTTCCACTCAACATCATTAAGTGCCTCATGAAACTTGTTCTGGAAAGACTAGAAAGATCATAAAAAAAGTTTTTAGAGAGTGGAAAAGAAATTATTAAGGCTATTCGAGTTTCATCGATAATCTTTTTTTGTAGAAGGCATATAAATGCACAAATATTTCATGCTATTGTGAAAAAGGTTTTCTACAGCAGTTATAAATGAAAACCCCCAGCTTGGAAGAGTTGATTTGATCTCTACTGATGAAGAAGAGAAGGGGAAATCCATAAACACAAATGACTATATACAAAGGATGAAGCTATCTTGTTTAATAATTGAACTAATTGATTTTTAGCACACTAAATTTATCATTTAATAACTTTTTTTTTTAAGTAGTGTACGTTCTAGAAATTCTAGATTCACCTTTGATAAGGTACCCTCTACAAGTAAAGGAGGAGCCAAAGTATATACATGTCAAAAATCAGTATGCATAATATAATACCAGTAAAACAACTTTTGGTTCGAACAACTGATTCTCATTTAATTGTATATGACTTGAGCCATAAGAATACCTCAACTTAATACCACAAGAAAAATGAAAAGAGAACACAGATTTAGAAAGTTTATTGTTAATTTTACCATAACCTAAATTACAACATTTTAAAAAATTACTGGTGCAACAAAATAAATGTTGAAACAATTCAAATCGAATTTTTTACCATTTTCAAGTATTTCAAATATAGTACTCCAACACTGAATAGCAAATATCGAGCTCTATCAAGGCTAAAATCTGTCACTTCAAAAATCAAAGCAAAAAGTAAAAATAAAATAATTAGAATAGAAAAAAATTAAATCTCACTCTCAACTTGAAAACACAATTATAGAAAATATCGCCAACATAGCACTAAAAATATTGAAGTTTAAAAATCAATAAATAAATATGTCTCACAGGTAGATATGCTAAGGTCAGAATCATCACTAAAATTACTTGTCTAAAATGAGTAAATAAGCAAACAAAAAATTGCTCCCTTTTTGATATTTTAAGACTTTTAAACAAGAAAGTTCATATGATGCATTTTTTAGAAAGAAGATTATCATAGATGAATTTTATGTGATAAATTTCAGCGTAATTAATGAACTAAGCAAAGTGATAGAATTTTGGCCAAGCAGTTCACCGGAATGAATTCTGGCCAAATTAATTTGAGAGAGATTTTAGTTCAGTGTTTTGCTAGATTCTCAAACACTGAAAATTGACAAGTGAGAAGAAGAAAAAGCCCCAGGGGTTTTATTAGTGTGATGAGTGATCCTATACAACGCGATTCACAATTAGTAATATGTTATAACTAGGTGAAGTGAATGTGTTATGTCACGAGAGTCTTATTTTGTCCTAAATTACTTTATCACATTTATTTTGTGAATATAAATTTTCTTCACTAATTATTTTAAGATTTAGCAAATATAGTTTTTTCATATATGCCCATTTTGTCCAAAATTGCTTGATCACACTTGTTTTGAGAATTCAATTTTATTTATCATTCAAAAGTATTTACATGTTCAAATATAATTTTAGATTTCAATAACTGACATTATTCATAAGCGGAGAAACCTAATTAACTTTGAATGACACCATTAATAGACTATTAGTAATAATTAGTAAGCAAAAGAAATTTAAAAATAAAAGGGTTGAGGTTTTAACGACACGACAATATTCTGATAAAGATTGTGCATATTCAGTGTTTATACCAACTCTGTGAATACATGAAACATATCATAACTTACACTTCTATTGACTATTGCTAATCATAATTAATTAATACAGATAATATCTTTAATTTTGGCTTAACCATAATAAGTAGTATAATTTAATGTAAATATCGAAAAGTCCATGGTATATTGGTATTGTATGATTTTAATTTTGATATGACATTTCATAACAAATTATTATGTCTTATAATAAATTTCTCTTCAACTACTCCCTCGTAGGAGAGTTCATAAATTGATAAAAAATAATAATCAAATCAATCAATCGAAGTAGAACAAATAGAAGTAGAAAAAAACCAAAAAAATAAGGTGATAGTCTCTATGACTCTATCTAGCATGCATTCTCATAAATATCGCAATTGATTCGGTAAGCGGCTCTCTAAGGCTTTGATGTACTAGCTAGTATATGTCACTAAAACATCATGAAGGAATCATTGAACGTCTTGAAACTCAATAACACAAGACATTTCACTGTATACTGGTTGTTGGCTCTACTAGATAGAAACGAAGCTAAGTTGGGGTTTGTGGGTTCGAACGAACCTAGTAATTTTTCCGTTGACTCTATATTTGTATTAATATATATATATATATATTAACTTGTGAACCCTCTAACAAAATTGATTGATGACTCAATGGTAAGAAAGAGGTTGTGGTAATGCTTTCCACACTAGTGTTGTGGGTAAGGCTGTTCAAAACCGAACCGAAACCGGTAATTCAAATAAAAAAAAGTTATTGGTTCATCGGTAATGGGTTATTGGTTTAATGATTTTGATTTTTTATTATCGGGTTATCGACTCTTAACGGTTTGAGGTTTTTTCTTAACGGATTAACCAATAACCCGATAGTAAATTAATAAATTATATTTATACCATTTTGGTCCATAAAGTGCTTGACTTAGAATTTAGTTTCATATTCTTATCTCTGACAGTCTAACACTTTCGGTTATTCTACAATGTGTTAGTGTTGTTCTTTTTAGCAAGATACAATTTATCAACTCATGTACATGATTTATTTGGTTTGTCACCATGTTTCTAAGTGATTTTCAATCATTCATTTTTTGTGTCAAATCTTAACGGTTAAATCAATAACCAAACCGATAACGATCAATAACCGATAAACCAATAAATAATAAGTCAATATCTTAATGATTCTTAATGATTTAGCATGTCTACAAACCAATAACTGATTAGTTGAACCGATAAACGTCAAAATCGAATTGAACCGACCGATACACAGCCCTAGTTGTATGGGTTTGAAGAAAAAAGGCTCAAATAGGCCATCGAATTTTGAGAAAAAACTCATTTATGTCATCCGTTAAAAGTTTGGCTCATCTATGCCATTATCGTTTGAGAAAAAGGCTCATCCATGTCATTATTTTTTAAAAGTTTAGCTCTAAAGTTTATGATATTCGAGTTTCACCAAAAATCTTTTCTTGGAAAAGGTAATAACAAACAGAAGTTCCTGGAGGGCAAGAACTCTTTTAACAAACACAGTCGAGATAGAATGTCTACTATATACTTCCCTGTTTCTACATACAACTAAGTTACTGACAGTAGAGCAATCAACATGTGCATAAGCTAAACTTTCTGAGAACCTCATTAATTGTCCTCTCATACAAGGCTCAATTTCTTAATGACATTAATATCAACGTAAAAGTTGGTGGATGTAGGAAAAACTATAAAAGTCAAAACCAATTTTCCCCATCAATCACTACCTTAACATATTTCATCCAAGTTACACTATATATGCCATATTTATGAGTTACCTTGAGAAATAAGACTTCTATACAAGTATGTAGTATCTTGAATAAAAGCCCTATACCTACTTAGTCAAAATGAACGCAATTTGATCCAAACACCACCAACATTAAGAAAAAAATAAAAAAGTAGCCCGGCATAGAATGCATTGTATTGTTTATTATATTTAACTTTAAGATAATCTATTTCGCTAAAATGACAAGGAAGAAAAGCATTGCATCTCCAAAACCCATAAATTCTCCTCTTTCTCTTAAAGTAACAAAAACAACAATTTTCTCTATGGAAAAATGAACGATCTCAAGTCTAAGTTCTTGAAGGTTTACAAGGTACTGAAATCTAAACTTCTTAATGATACAGATTTCAAGTTCACTAATGATGATCATAATTGGGTCAAAAGGATAAGCGTTATGAATTACCTGTTCGACCCATTCACGACCATCATCAGTAAACTCGAAATATGGATCATTAAGAAGCTTAGATTTCAGTAATTTGTAAGCCTACAAGAACTTCGGCTTCAGATAGCTCATTTTTTCACTTTTTTTTTTTTTTGTTGTTTTATTAATTTTAGAGAAAGGGGAGAATTTTTGTTTTTTTGATATGCAATGCTTTTCTTCTTTCATACATAAGAAACAAACAACGGTGTATTTGGTTGATAATGACAAAGAGCACTTGAAATTTATGAGAAACAACCTCTCCTTTTGTTGCAAGTACATAATATTAGTATTATTGTTGAATATGGAAATATAATAAATAATAATCACTTGCCATAGTACTTCATTGTGGA
>JAJOOS010001852.1:0-22404 GCA_029582725.1 Solanum chiquidenum
CCACTACTTTATTTGCCTCTCTTAGGCAGTGAGTAGCTTTGAGATTAACTTGTTTAATCTTTTGTTGAACCTTCACTACCACAAATAAAGGTATAGAGTCAATCAACTAATTTTCGTTATATTAAATTTAGTGTCAATAATAAAGATGAATATTTATAACCAGTACTTTATATAAATGCCGCTAAAGGCTTTATTCCATCACTTAGCTTGTGGTCGTGGTTCTTGCGTCTGATGGTTCTTGATTGTCCTCTGATTGCCAATGGCTCTTCAAAATTCCACAAATGTTGTGTTTCCTCATCATTTAGATACATAGAAAGAATTACTTTACCCCACTACACGTATTCAGAACTTGTTCCTATAGACGCATTAAGCAGTAGAGAAATAAAATTAACAAGACCCAAATTTATCGTGAAAAACTATTTGCTCAAGGGAGTAAAAATTACAACCTACACTGCGTAGGATTTCAACCACAAATCTCCACTAACTTCTCAAGAACAACGTTTTAGATTACAACTCAACTATCTAACCTAAGGGACTAACTCTAGTACTTCAACTAAACAATTGCTCTAACCATTCTAACTACTCTCCAAGAAATAAAACTCAATTTTTGTTACAAACCTCACCCACACAACTACTCACTTCGATCTAGAAATTATTACAAGTCAATAATAATCCTAGAACAACTCAATAAAGACTAATAACCTAACCTTTAACTGCCCAAACATCACACAAAATAACTCATCGATTTACTCCAACTAGTGAACTAAAAAAAAAACTAATAACTCTAGTCTTTAACTAATCAAACTTTAATATTTTTTACTATAGACTCGAACACAACTCGTGAAGCAAGTTTCAGTGTTGCTATGACGAAGTCCTGTAGTTTTTTTCCAATGACTATCGCTCTCAAGATAATGAATTTTGTGGATATGTAATAAGTGCGGCTCTCAATGGTCTTCATATTTTATATATATATATTGAAGATTCGCTATGCCCTATCTAGTATATCAATGACTAGGATTTTTACTTCAAATAGGACTTGACTTCCTATAAGGAAATTTTGGATTTCCTTCCTTAAAAGAAGTTTCATCTTATAAGGAAACTTTGACTCCTCTTTGGATTTGTGCTCTTTATTTCTTTCCTCTTTTGGTCCTTTATTTGAGCTATTTATTTCACTTTTTTGTTTGCTCTTTTATTTATGCAATTTATTTATTTTCTTTTGCTGCAATCTTTTATATTTGTACAAGCTATCCGGTTCGCGTCTTGGGGACCTGGTTTTTGATTCAATTGGTAAGTATGCATAAGACAAAAAGTAGTAAATCAGGTTCACTTTGTTAATCATCAAAACTACATACATATTGTCCTATTTTTCAATAATTTTTCCCTTTTTTATGATGACAAACAATGCACAATTATGTCATTCATGCCACATATCATCATGCACCACTAATACAACCAAATTACACCTCCCTAAAGAAGTATAAGAGGTCGTTGTCAAATAAAGAACCTAACACAGGTTAGGGTCGATCCCACGAGGAATATGGTCTAGACTTAGACCAATTTACTGTTAATTGTACTTTTAGCTAGATTATTTCCATAAAAAGGGGAGTTTTGTAACACAAAAAAATGATTGATTAATATTTAGTAACAAGTAACCAAGTAACATGATTCACAATTTGTAAGATCAATATGAGATGAAACTAGGATATATGTGTTTCCCACAAGTTCTTAACGCAGTAAACCTTTATAATAGTAACTCTTTCCTAGTGTTTGACATGCAAAGTCGGTAAGATAGGTATCTCCTAAGTGATTAGTCATCCAAGTAGGGAATTTCACCACGCAACTTGGTCGGTCTACGAGTGTATGCTTTACTAACCCTTACCCTTGACCCCAAATTAGCCCTCACATATTTGGGTTAGGCTATTATATAGCGGATTATCAACACTAAATATCCGTTGTTTTATCTCTTTTCCCATTCATTACTTCCTTGGTCGGTCAAGTAGGAATAAGGCGAGTTCTAATGTTGCGCACTATTAAAAAACATTCAAAACGAAGAGATCAACAATTCATGCATAAACACTTTTCAAGAATTACTTAATTATTAGGTATACTTTGTTAATTACTCATGGTTCCCACAACCCTAGTTGTGGATTTGGCTACTCATGCTTGGGTGATCAAAATTCATAATATAGTTAATAGAATAAATCATGAACTTACAATTAGGGTTGATGAAGACTGAAATCTTGAATTGATGAACAAAAGCAAATTTTATAAACCAACACTTTAATAATTAAATGCTAAAAATGTATGCAAGATAATTCTCAAAGCCAAAACAAAAGGTCTCAAATCGTCTAACAACCCAAAAATAAAACATTACAACTAATATTTATAGACATCAAACCCTAAACATAGTAGTAAAAGGAACCTAAGGAAATTTGGTTTTGGGAAGTGGTCGCTACAGTTCAATCCTATGGCCCGTAGGATGTTTTCCAATTTGTAGGAACCGTCCATTAAAAATAGCAGCTTAAACTTTCTTCTGGAATTTTCTATGATTTATGTTCTACGACCTATAGAACTTAGTACGAACCGTCCTGTCATCTCGTCAACCAAGTATTGGAGCTCAACTTCTCTGAACCTTTCTACGACTCATGTGTACGACTCGTAGAAGGGACTACGACTCGTTGGTAGCTTCCGTCGTTTTCACTTATCTACAGAAATTAACTCTTCAAAATCACGGCTCATTCCTACGGATCGTAGACTATCCTATGGCTCGTAGGTCGAGTCGTCAAATACCAAAAATCACTGTTGCTGCACATTTTAGTACCAACTGCTCCAAAAATATATTTCCTTACAAATCCAAGCAAATTCACCATCACATCTACTAACAAATAATTAAGACGCACGCAAAACTCCAAGTTTAAAGCATTAAAAGTACCGTAAATCCATAGTACATCAACACCCTCAAATTAAAATCATCGCTTGTCCTCAAGTGACACAACAAACTCAAAATGACACTATTTATTCTAAATGACACTATGCAGAAGCAGCTCAAAAACTCAAGCTATGTTCAGCACAATGCAATTATTCTGTTAAAAATCAACCTTCCTTTATAAATGTTCAGCACAATGCAACTATTATGTTCAACAACATATCAACACATGCGTATTAATATATAACATAGATGTACCAATAGAGACATTCACACACACATATAATAATCACAAAGATACTAACTCTTCAATAATGTAACATGTTCCCTCGCCACAAAGAAATCCCTTTGTTGACACAGAATTTGAATTATACTTCCAGTTTAGGGACTCAATATATGCTCACAGTCAGAATCAAATTCAACACAATACATGCACAATACCATAGGCCTACCCTTATTTTCACTTTGATTTTCAAACCGTTAGATTAGGATCACTATAAGACTTTCTTAGCTTGTAACATATGCTCAGGGTCAGGTATGATATATTTAGAAATTAAGTGATTTATCTGCACTCCTTGATATTACATCGACTATTTTCCTCCTATAAAACCAATCCTGACATCGTCTTACTTTTTGCCTTTCTTCGTATTATTTATTGAAGCTCGGGTGTGACTTTGACTTGATTTTCTTGCTTGATTCAACTTTTCTTCTTCTTTTTTTTCATTTGAGCTTTTCATTTATCTTTATATTCAGTCACACCATCTCAGGTATTTTTCTTCTTTTCTCTACACACAATTCTTTTCATACCCCTTTCTTTTCTTGTTTTCCTCCATAATAGCCACCCTCAACTTAGGTTTTCAGCATGAGTTGAGGTGCATAATGTCCCAGGAAGGACCAGTGCCAAAACAAAGGTTAACAACTGTGAAGTAGCCACCTCAACTTAGCTTTTTAGCCTGAGTTGAGGTACACAATGTCCAAGAAGGGACTAGGGCCAAAGCAAAGTTTAACAATTTACTTGGGGAAGGTGAATTGAAAGAATAGTCTTCTTTAGGCTCAATGATTTGGATCGGAGGGAGCAATTCATTTATTTGAAGAAATAACAAAACATGTCATTGAGATGCATTTTTTTAATTTTGAAAATGGTCAAATATCAGTGAAACAGGAAGAAAGAATAAGAGAAAATCCAATAAACATGAAATTCAATGTCTTTAATCTCATTTAAGCAGGAAGTTGTATAAACCATAAATGAAATTATTAACCACATCATTCTTCTTAATCCTTTCTTTGACTTCTTCGGTGCATCGAGACTATTGGACGTGCTCAATCCTCACATGGATCCTCTTTCTTAAGATCTTGTTACAAACCTGCTTGTTGACTTCAACACCAATGACGCGTTTGGTAACATTTCAAACATGACTAGGACTAGTACATTCATGGTAGAACTTGTGAGGCATTCTATAATCTATTTTGGGAAAGAAAAATGGGAAGTTAGATGAACGTGGATTTTGTTAGGTTTATATGTTATAGTTTTCAAAAAAAACTGTCACGCTAATTTTTTAAACCGCTTTAAACTTCTATCTTGTTTTTTAAATTGTAATTATATTAAATATAATTACATATAAATAGTAATTAATAATTAATTAATTGATATTTTAAAAGTTAAAAAATAGAGATTAATTGTGGCGCTAACATGTAGGCGCTATCACCTCTTTTTAAAAATATTATTTATTATTATTTAATATAATTACAGATAATTAATCATTAAAAAATTAAATCAATTTTAACGACCCGAACCGTCGTTACTTATGAAGGGCAAAACGTCGTGAGTAACTGGACCCAACTATCCCGCCAGAGCGGGATGATGCCACTACGGCGGCGGCAGCCCAAGAGGATGGGAGCGCTAGAGCGGGATGGTTGGAGGGCATAATTAATGACGCAAAGTCTTATTCCTCCTTTTTGTCTACGTGCCAAAAAAGATGAGGGTCACCCCAGAAACCCTCAAAAAGCTGCTCTAGGCTTTGAAAAAAAGGAGAAATAGATTTCTAGCGCAAAGTTGATAACAACTCGCTGATTCCCAGCCAAAATCCACCATCTCGTTGTTCGGAAGCCAGGATTCGAGCTACAATCCCTCTGCAGCTTCTTAGCGCCCAGGTAGGCTAGGTTTACTTACTTGAGTTGTCATAAATTCGTGCTCACTACGTAATATATTGCTAATTGACGGTAGAATTCATGTTTAGGCCTTTGGGAATGGAAAAAGGGACGGTTGTACATGTACTCCTAGTTGTTAAATATGATGTGTACCATGGGGGGGAGCCTTGTCCTGTAAACTAGGGATAGGTGATGGTTTGACTTCCCATTTGTGTTATATATGCTTGTTAATTGCTCCATTGTATGCATGCATGTATGTGAATAGAGAAATATGAATCGAACCTAATGAAATGACTAAGTACGGACAATTACATGCCATGAACATGTTACTTGACTATGTGACGACTATGTGAACTGTTCATTATGGGTGTGATTGTGACTGTGGTTGTGCTGACTGGATCTAGTGTCACGTTCCGACACATATATTGGATCGGATGTCACGTTTCGACACATATATTGGATCAAGTATCACGTTCCAACATATATATATTGGATCGGGTGTCACATTCCGACACACTAACAGTTTGAGTTTGGGTTCCATGAGAGGACCATTTGTGACTACTACATTCATATCTACCTATCATTGATATTGGGGAATTGTATATTGCTCCTAAAATGATGATTGATTATGCATCTCGGTATATGAGTGTTTACTGTGTTGTGGTTACTTGCTTATATCTTGTTTACTGGAGTTAACTGTGAATGATCATGCCCAATCTATATGTTGTCTGGTAAGTGGGGACCGAGGGTCCATGTTTTACTATCAGCTATTTTTAGAGAGGCTTCATCTGTTCTTAAATAATGAGAAGTGGGGTAATGTTCATGGTGCACGAAGTAGTTAGGTCCTACCTTGGGAAGGGGATTCTTATTCGAAACAGTTAGTGAGCCTTGATAGAGTATACAATGTGGTCAAGGGCTGAATTGTGATTCAGAAGAAACGAGGGCATGTCGTGAGTGGTTGGCCGAGTTAATAGTGGTTGTATTTGGGAACTCCTTTATGAGATAGAAGGGTTAAACTATGATCAAGAATAGAGCGAGCATGGTGATAGAGTAGGGGGTTAGAGTCAAGTGTACTAGTATGTTTAAGGTATACGGGAATGGTAATGGCAGGAGGATAAAGGTTGAGGGGTGTACTTTCTTATTGCATGTTTCCTGCTGGTTGATTTCTTTATATTATGCGGTGGGCAACGGGTTGACCGATGATGCCTACCAGTACGTGTTGTTTGTACTGATACTACTCTTGCTATGCCATTTGGCATAGTCTGGTTGCAGGGTCACAACTTTGGCAAATTTATTTGGCTTTCTTGGAAAAATTACAATTTAGGAGTCGCCACTTAATTTTTAGGAAAAATTAAGAAAACCATTTAAAAGTAAACATTTTAAATAAAACCAGAGTCGGGTAAGGGTTCAAATAATTCTCTAAGGAAGGGTTTAGGTATCTTAGAGAATCCGCTAACACACGGTTGACCGACGGATTGAAAAGTTGGCTAATTTTTAAAGAAAATTGAGATTACTTGTGAAAAATATTGTTTTAAAATAACAAAAGTCTTTTGATACTTATACACTCCTCTTATTCCAAGTATGAAATAAGTCAAATGTTAAAGTGTCAAAATAATAATTTTAACTTAACATTTTATCCGAGTCAAGTTTTGAGTTGAAAAATCAACACAATAACTTAAGTGTAGATTTGAAAGATAAATACTAACTATAAAGAATATGAATAATTCTCAAGTTACTCTTAAAGCTTAGATTGTCTAACTTAAAAGAATTTGAAAAATTTAAATACTTAATGAACAACAAAATAGAAAACTTCCCCAAAGATTCATCTAAATTAACAAAATAAAATGTTTAAAAGTTAGCGATCATCAACATATATTCATAAATAAAGCAAGGAACTAATTAAAATAAAGAAGTGGATGAAAAGGGAACTTTGGCCCCTTTCTGACTCTTGCCGACACTGCTGTGCTCAAATTGGACTTTTTTAAGTCCAATTTTCAAATTTCTATCGCTGTTGCTGATTGTTCAAATTGGACTTATTTAAGTCCAAAAATTCCCAAATTTAGTCCCTTTGGGACTGCTGCTACTACTGCAATAATCAAATTGGATTCTTAAATTCAAAATTCAATTTCCGGCCATTTGAGATTGTTATTACGCCACTACTTAGCTGCTGCCACTGGTTTGGGTTTTAACCCATTAATATTAGCTTCCCTTTCACGACTCGGATGAGGTTGACTCGAAGAGAGGAGTATGCAAGAGATGGTCCAATTGGACTCTTTCCGGGCAGCGAACTGGACGACGAGTTTGACAGAGACAATTCCACCACCTCTTTAAACTCGAACAACCACAAAAAGCCACAAAAATTTTAAACTATGGAACCAAGAATTCCCAAAACTTTTAGGATTCTTTTTGGTCTCCAAAAATCCATCCCTTGAACAGTGAAGAGAGGGGCTTTTTATAGGAGAGATTTGAGGGTAATTTCTGGGATAGAACCGATGTGGGAGAATCCCAAATTCAAAAATCTTAAAGGATAAGGCTCGAGTGAGCTGGAGGGTGTGTGAATTCGTACTATTTTGAACCAAATTGAAAAAGGAAAAAGGAAATTGGATTGAATATTACCGTCTGGGAACGTTTTGGAAGTATCGCGGGTACAAGGGCTCGTGCCCTCCGCGTGACAAAACGAGCTAAGCAAAAGGTCTTGGCGTCGTTTTGGATTCTTCCTCTATGTTGAATCTTGCGTTTTGGGTCGCTTTGGTTGAGTTCGCTAGAGATGAGCGTACTGTTGAGAGGAACAAAGAGAAAGAGAAGAGTATATGGGTTTTTAGGTCCGGGTCAGGTGATTTTGGGCCAGAGAATTTGGGCCTTCTCTTTTATTTGGATTGAAATGTTGAGGGCCCAATTCAATTTCAAGGGAAGAAGGGACCTTGGTCTTGAAAATGATAAGATGATAAAATTTAGAACGAAATAAATTATGCTTTCAATTAGTTATTAAGATTCTTAATTACGACAATGTAAAAATAATTATTTTGACATAAAAGCTTAGTCATTTCGAAATAAAAAGATTAGCTACGTAGTCTAATTGACTTTCGAAGGGGGTGGGGGGAATGCACACTTAGTTAAAACTCCAATTTTTAGTAAGACGATTTTCTAAATATTTTTTCAAAATGAAAAATATATGAATCTATATACATTATAAATATAAATAGATACAATCAATATGGAAAACAACAAAATGTCTTCAAAATTATTTTAAAGTATTTACTGATTTGCAAAAATAATTATTTCAAATTGTTTGAAATTGGAGAAGCTTGAAAATTAATTAAATGTGGAGGGCCAAAATTGGATGTCAACAACTGCCCCTCGTTTGCCTGGGATGGATGACAGAGATCCGAGGCAAACAAAATTGACGAATCCAAATTTGTCCGACCACTAATTCATCTCTTCAGAATGGTGAATGGTACAAATTTTGAGGAATCATGACCGGACCCTGGTATTGGATTTTCTACATATCTCAGGTTACATGAGAGCTCCTGCCACTTGTAGTTCGAAAGATGCTTGATTTAACGCACAATTCTGGAAGAATGCAAAAGTTATTTCGGTGTCGAAGTACGGAGAGACCGAGAAGCTCGAGAACGGAGTGATGACAGAATTGATGGAGTACAGTCGAGTTTTCAACATTAAGTCCGCCTACATATCCCTAAACTTTGGGAATCAGACTGCTTGTAGTTCGGCTCAATCGGTTGAAAAGAAAATCTCTTATGCGGATTTAACCTTTAGCTTAAGGATGAGTGACAAATTAATTGAGCACGGAAAAGAGGTTTGCAAACATCTCACTTCTAAATGTGGGGCCCTTCAAACCCATATGTAAGAACTTACATGGACATAACTTCCAAAGCTCTAGGTGTACTGTCACTCGAATTTGAAAATTTGCCTCCGGTGAGAGTTGAAATTTTCATTGAAGGAGAAACTGAAACGTTAAACCCCAAGAAATACCCACACACCTTATGATAGGGATATGGTTTGATTGTGGTGGAAGTCGTTCCTCAACTCGCGTCCTAAGAGTTTCATATTCCTCTTTGGACTATGTCCCAGTTCGCTGCAAAGAAAAGGTTCCACGTTGTGTTGCGTCCTATTTGACGTAGTTCACTTTGTGAATTGAAAAGTCTGGGAAACAGTTGTCAGTAAAAAAATGTAACATAAATACAAATATAATTTGTGCAAACCTGGTTTGACATGTTGAAGATTACGATCTAATTTCAAGTGTACTGCTCACGAAGAAAGTGATGATCAAAAGTGATGTGTCAATTTGAATGAGGTGATGATTCAATAACATAATATAATGTGTCACTTTTTTGGGAGGTGACTTCCCAACACTAATGTAATATGTCACGTTGAAGGAAGTGACGCTCCAATAATAATGTAACATGTCACGTTGAAGAAAGTGACAGTTCAATAAAAATTTAACATGTCACGTTGAAAGAAGTGACGCTCCAATAATATAACGTGTCACGTTGAAGGAAGTGACGCTCCAATAATAATTTAACATGTCACGTTGAAGGAAGTGAACTCCAATAATAAATTAACGTGTCACATTGAAGGAAGTGATGCTCCAATAATAAAAGGTGTCATGTTGAAGGAAGTGACGCTCCAATAATAATTTAATGTGTCACGTTGAAGGAAGTGACGTTCCAATAATAATTTAACTTGTCACGTTGAAGGAAGTGATGCTCCAATAATAATTTAATGTGTCACATTGAAGGAAATGACACTCTAATAATATAACGTGTCACATTGAAGGAAGTGAAGCTCCAATAATAATGTGTCACGTTAAAGGAAGTGACGCTCCAATAATAACGTGTCACGTTGAAGGAAGTGACGCTCCAATAATAACGTGTCACGTTGAAGGAAGTGACACTCCAATAATAATGTGTAACATTGAAGGAAGTGACACTCAAAAATAGAGAATAAGGTTGTCACAATGTAATCTGATTAGCTTCTTGTAGTTTCTGAAGCTGGTAATATCTCCAGTTGTCATTAAAACTTTGTAATCCCTGTGCTCATAGAAAATTTGTTAGATAAGAACAGAGAAATTAATAAATGTCAACACCTTTAAACGCATCATGACGATCTGGTAGCCATAGCGAATGCGGGATTCTGGAATAACGTTTTGAGAACTTATAACGTTGCAACAAAGCACTAAAGCCAATTTAGGGATGTTACATAAGGTGCACCCCTACTTTAAGTCTGGAATCTCTTATTAAAGAGAGAAATTTCTTGAAAAAGAGTATCTGGAACCTGAAATTGAACAGAGATTTTGATAACATTGAACTATTTCAAAAAGTTCCCCTTGTTTCCAGTATAAGGGTACTACTTAGCTGAAATAATTTGCCAGAAACGAAGAATGACTGATTCAAAAACAAGCCCCAGTTTCCTCTGAGGTCTGTAATTTAAAACATTTAGAAGACTGAATCTTTATATAAGATTGCCTACGTATCTTGTTGGAACAAGAAATCAGGTCTGACGTAGTTTGAACCTGAAACAGAATTTAAAGAGAACGAAAGATTTGCCAACACATGGCGATAGAATAGAAATAAGAGAGGACAAATTTTTTCCACATAGAATAGAGGATAAGAGTAAGCTTGTTGGATTGGATCCTTGGTATCGGAAATCCTTCATAATAACATCTTTGGATAAGGACTAGCACGTGTCCTTTGTCCGGTGAATGTCTAGTTTAATCCTTTAAAGATTGAAAAAACCTTTTGAAAATCTGACTCCAATTCTAATGACACCTACAGAGTTTAGATGTAATTAGTAACAAAATAAAATTATCAAAGTAAAAGATACGTTTTCAAATGAAGTTGTTCGGCTTAGATTGGTCTGGATAACATCTCATTGTCTTCGCCATTGTGCCAAGCTATTTCATCTGTAAAATTGAGAATGTGTAAGTCACAATAAACGTAAAGGAATTTTTTTTAAGAAGATGAGTAAAAATAGAAATCATCTGAGCTATGACGAGGCCACTATGGGTCTAACGATGTCCTGTGACTTTATAGTTCCTACATCCAAAGAAAAATTCTTAGTTCTGAGAGACTGATTCATCGTCGATAATATAGTAACCCAACTAAAGGTTGGGGTCGTGTCCCAAGGGAGTGGTTTTGAGAAGTAATAGAAAAATAAAATTTAGTTCTAACTAGTCGTAGCTAAAGACATTAACGAGTAAAAACATAATAAATTAAGAGGGGTGACATAAAAGTGTCAAATATCAATTGGGTTTTTTGTCACAAGTAGTAAAAACAACGAAAATAACAAGAAAATCAAGTATGGGGAAAAGTTCTTGGGGTGTGACCGCAATACAAGTGGAGATAAATCGTTGGGTACATGCTTTCGATAGGAAATTTGCAAGATAATAGTGACTAGGCTAAGCTTTAGATGGAAATAATTTCCCTCTCGGGCAACTTACCCCGTTTCAAATGTGTTTCTCTCGGACACCCATTTTCCGCATGAAGGCCAACCTACGCCTTACCCCACTCACTCTCTCGAGCTGAGTGTTAGGATATGGGACTAGGGCTCACCCTCTCGGATAGAACCTCATGTCGACCCACTCCATAGGCCATCAATCTAGCGGTCTTGGTTTCACAACCTCCCTCTCGGGCAAGCCGAAAACACATGGGTGGTTTTGTATTTGTAACTATAAACCCATTAAATTAAACCACAACCACTAGGTGAAATCACCATTAAAATACTTCTAACCTATCAGCAAGCAAGACTCAACAATAATATCAACACATATTTGCTAAATCATACCCCAAGAATGGGGGTTTTTAGCCACACATCAAGAAATAACAAAATACACCTAAAATGATACTAAAATCAAATGGTATAAGGAATTAAACCTTGATTTAAGCAAAGGAAGAAGAATGGAGAAGACCCACTTCCAACTTGGGGAAGATGAAATCCCTTCTTTCTCTAAGTCTCCCGAAAAAAACCCTTTCCAAACTTGAGAGAAAATATTCCAAAAAGTACTATTCTATTGTGTAAATTATAATAATGGTTCAACTCCCTTAAAATTAATAAACATTTTTTTTGGTATTTATAGACTTTAGAAAATAGTGTTGGCGGATCGCTCGGCGAGGTTAGTCCGAATCGCCGATTAACTCGGCAATTCACCATTTGGTGTAGTTCATCGCCTTCTTGCACTAGCCTTCAGCATCATCGTGCTCTGTGTCATTGGGCGACATAGTACTGCTTCGCGAAACTATTCGGCGAAATGCCGACTGCTCCTTTCATCGGCTTTTTGATTCTGCTCCTTTAGGGCTTCACGTACTGGAACAAAGGGCGGAGTACGTCCCTTCGGCGAATCGCCAAGCACGCTTGGCGATACTCAGGCTTCAGCTTCTTCATTCTTGTCAGCCATTTTGTTCCGTTTTGCGCCTAAGTGTCCATGCTTCGACTAAAACATCAAATACCTGAAACTTACGTATTTTCATCAGATATTTAGAATAAATTAGCATTTTAGGACACTATTTCTATTAAAATAAAGCCCTAAATGAGTCCAATTTGTGGACTCATCAACACCCCCAACTTAAACTTTTGTTTGTCCTCAAGTAAAACTCAAGTTCAACAGTTCAAATAGGATGTCTCAAATAGTGCTACACAAGAATAAATCATGAACATATACCACAAAACTCAAATTACTCATACAAAGATCAACTGTGTACTCAAAGATTCAAGTTGTGACACACCATTACCAAAGATTCTCTTGCTCGCATTACTTGCTACTTGTGCAAGTTCAAGCTCAACAAAAAGTATCCAAATGCCCTCACATAAAGAATGATTCCATATTCACACACCGAGGTTAATCAATTCAAGATCAGGAATCAGATGCAACGCTCACACTCAAAAAGAGGAACACAATGCATGTTCTCACCCATAGGCTTGCCCTTATTTACCAACTGATCTTCGGTTCGGCTCACTCAAGATAAAAAATGTCTTTCTAAGGCTTCCAATGGGGATGAGTGCTAAGGTATGGTCATTTAGGCTCAGTGACTTTTTCCTCGTGAGATGTGGTATTCTCAAGGCATTCCCTTCTTTTCCTTTATCAATTCTTTTTCTAGTGCTTCTAAGTCATCTTTTTATTTACCTATATGGATTGCTTGGAAACCCGATTTCTTTTGTACTTTATTCCACAACTTTTGTTTTGGAGGGGTTCCATTATTATGCAACACCATGGGTTAAGGGAGACTTTTCTTGCACTTCTTGACTTCTCCTTTTCCTTTTGGCCTAAGTTGTCTATTCGCTAAACTTCAAATCATGAGGATTATAGGTAGTGGGTCAATTAAGGTCTAGGGTGCATCAAGGTTTTCCAAAGAAAGGTAAGACTTAAAGGGTGTTCAAGAGAGTTTCACATGCTCACGGGTAGGCCACAAAAGAGGTATATGTCAAATTTGGCTCACACTCTTCAAAAGTTGCCTAAGATCATTTCAATAGCGCAGCTTACTAAATCAATCAGACTAACAGGGAAAATTCTAGGTTTATTCATGCAAGGTTCAAAGTAAGCTCATCACACAAGGCATTGACACTTGAGTCAAACAAGACCACACACTTTTGTAAGTGTGCAACGGTCATGACAAGAGAATCAATTTGATAAATGGCTTATCACAACGAGATGCAAAGAGTTCACATATTGTCTATGCAACTTCATTTGGCCTCATCGTAGCCATACATTCATGTTCGTTTGATTGTAAGTACTATTTAAGTCATTGTATTGATCGAAACCGAGACTCAAATTTTTGCAAAAAAGCAGCCACATTCAACACATAAGAGGTGGCAGAAATGTGCGAAAAATTCAAAAAATTTCGAAAGGGTCAAAATCAGTTTGCAATAAAAAATAAAGGAACCCATGAGCTTAAACATCCATAGAAAAGCAGTATTTAATACGATAATAGCTCAAAGCCCCAAATGCATAAGCAAAAACACGAGTCACAAATAGCACACAAAAGGTGGGCCTCACCTCACCACAAATAAAAACAATTTGTCCTCAAATGCAAATACCAAAATATTCAGCATTAAGAATAAAAAAACTCAGAGCAGAAGGTAAAGAGGGGGGGGGGTCATGTTCATGTATTCGCTTCATCTGCCTGTGCATTGGTGTTTGATGCATCAGCTTGATATAAAACAATCGCGCCCGAAGTGTTTCCATTCTGGTTTGCATTGTTTTCATTTGCCTTAGCTTCTGCAGCGATGTTAGCCTCACCCATTCTATCAAGTTTTCAAAACACTTTCAAACTCAGAGCAAAAATATGAAAAAATACTATTCTATATGAAAATTTTAATAATCGTTCCACTTTTAAAACTGCAACTTTAACTAGTATTTATAGTTTTCACAGATTTGTGTTGCAGCGGATCATTCGGCATCGTTAGTCGGAATTGTCGATCAACTCGGCGATTCACTTTTTGGTTTAGTTCATCGTCGTCTTGCACCATCCTTCAGCATCGTCGTGCTCTGGGTCATTGGGCGACATAGTACTGCATCGCGGAACTTTTCGGTGATGCACCGACTGCTCCCTTTTTCCTCCGACTTGATCCTTTCCTTCAGGGTTCAGCATACTAGAACAAAAGGAGAAGTAAGACCCTTCGGTGACTCGCTAAGTGGACTCGGCGACTCGCTAAGTGGACTCGGCGATCCTCAGGCTTTCATTTCTTTGTTCTTTTCAGCCTTTTCGTTCCTTTTTGCGATGTAGTGTCCATGCTTTCCTTCAAACTTCAAATACCTGAAACTTAAGGATTTTCATCAGATATTGAGATAAAATAAGCATATGAGTACACAATTTCTATTAAAATATAGCCCTAAATGAGTCCAATTTGTGGACTCATCAAACCCCCCAACTTAAACTTTTGCTTGTCCTCAAACAAATTCAAGTTCAGCCATTCAAGAAGGGTATCTCGAACAGTGCTACACAAGACTCAATCATGAATGCATACAAGAAGACTCAATTTACTTATGCAAATATCAAATGTGCACTCAAAGATTCAAGTTCTGACTCACCAACATCAAAGAACCTCATGCTCACAATACTTGCTTCAAATGCAAGTTCAAGCTCAACCAAAGTGTTCAAATGCCCTTACACAAAATGATTCCATATTCACACAATGGTTTGCAATTTAAAGCTTTGAAATTAGATACAATGCTCACACTCACAAAGATGAACATAATGCATGCTTTCACTCATACGTTTGCCCGTATTTTCCAATCAACATTTGTTTCAGCTCACTCAAGATAAAAAAAAAAGTACTTTTCAAGGCTTGTAATGGTGCTAAGTGCAAATGTATGATCATTTAGGCTCCGTGACTTTCATCCTCATGAAATATGGTGCTCACAACACCTCCTTTCCTTTTCCTTCATCATTCTCTTTAGTGCTCATAAATCATCCTATTATTCACTTTCCATGGATTGTTTAGGAACTTTATTCCACAACTTTCTTTTTCATTATTTTTCTTTTTCATTATTTTTCTCTCTCTCTCTCTCTTTTTTATATGGAGTGGTTCTATTTTTCTTAAAACCATCGGTAAGAGGAGACTTTCCTTGCACTTCTTGACTTGCCCTTATCTTTTCACCTCACCCCCAACTTAGGCTTTTGGCCTAAATTGGCTATTCAACTAACCACAACTTCATGAGGATTATTGGTAATGGATAAAGAATTTTCATCAAGTTTCTTCCAAAGATAGGTAAGACTCAAGGGGTGTTCAAAAGCGGTTCACACACTCACAAGGTAGGTCACAAAAGAGGTATATGTCAAATTGGCTCACACTCTTAGAAGTTGCCTAAGATCATATCAAGAGATAGCATCACTTAGTTGACCGGACAAACAGGGAAAATTTTAGGATCTATCATGCATGGTTCAAAGTAAGCTCATCACACTAGGAATTCACACTACCGTCAAACAAGACTCCACGCTTTCGCTAGTGTGCAATGATCATCACAAAAGAATAGATTTGATAAATGGAAAATCAGAACGAGATGCAAAGATTTCACATATTGTTTATGCAACTTCATTTGGCCTCATCGTAGCCGTACATTCATGCTCATTCGATTGAGAGCACTATTCAAGTCATCGATATTGATCGGAACTGAGACTTAAATTTTGCAAAAGAACAGCCACATTTAACACACGAGAGGTGATAAAAATTTTCGGACGGGTCAAAAAATTATTTTGCAATTTAAAATAAAAGGAGCCACAAGTTCAAACATCTACAGAAACAGTATAACCACAATTTAAGCACAAAGCCCAAATATAAACAAAACACGACTATCAACACAAAAGGTGTGGGCCTCACTCTACCACAATTAAAAAGCATTTGTCCTCAGATGCACATGACAAAATATCCAAAATCACAATTAAAGAAATAAATAGAGGGAGGTAAAGAAGGGATCTTGTCTAAGCAGTCACTCCATATATCTGGGCATCAGTGCTCGGAGTGTTGTCATTCTTCTTCTGGTTCTCTTTTTCTTTTCGCTCTATTTTAGCTTCTGCAGCGATATTAGCCTTGATCATATTGTCCAACTCGTGAGCTTCCACAAAGGCATGTAGCACATTGTTGAACCCTCGAGCCCATGAAGGGACATTAGGGTCGATGGGCATCCTCCTCCTTGAACTGGCTGTCTTGTTCTTTCTCGTTGCAGTTCTTCTGAACTTTTGTGCTCTTATGTGTCTGAGTGGCATGTTTCTTCCTGCAACTTTTGGTCTTGCCATGTCTGCAAAGTCTTGAGATAATGTTAGAACATATTTGACAACCAAAACAAATACATTCAGCTGCAGAAAGACAAGATAGTCCATTCGAAGTGCCACCGAATACATTCGGCGAGCCACAGATAATTCGTCGAAGGTCACAGTGCAAAATGAGTTAGGGGTGCAGACAAAGGATGAATAATAAGACTTTCGGTGAGTCGTCGAGTGCTCTTGGCGACCTCATACTTCTCGCTGAAAGTTACAAACGCCACAACAAATAAAGTATGATAATAAGGGCGATATAGGGTAATTAGGCGAACCACATAATAGTTCGGCGAGCTCGTCACAGCTTGCCGAATGACTCAACATGCCTGCTTTTGACCCAACTTCTCAAAATCAGCCCCGCAACCACCGAAAATGTAATTTAAGCACAAAAAACACAAATTCGACAAGGACCCATAGCATACGAATATCACTCATCACTCATTAACTCCACTCGATGCATTGGAGAATAAGATTTCACAATTTAGGCAATAAAGGTTGGGTTATTGAAGAAAAATCGATAGATAAACAATTAAACCCAATCAGGGAGGTTCAATAGATTTTGACAAGATCACACATTTGCAAATGAGTACAATTTTGACAAGATAGTTATAGGGTTCAGGACACTAACCTTTTGTGCTAATCAAATGGATATTGACATGCAAGGAAGCACTATAATCCGACTAGTAGCACAATTCGACACAAAAAATACTTTAGAAATGCAAAAATATAGAAACTAAGGTGCGGGTGTGAGTTTGTGACGATTGAAAGTGAGGAAAAGTAAAGAGTTTGAAAGTTTAAACCTCTGGCCTTTTAAAAAACCATCCAGTTCTCACCCATTCGGTGACATTAGTCGTGCTCGCCAACCCGGCAGCGGCGCCATTTTGATGTTTGTGTAATCAAGACACAACTTCCGATGCAAGTGTCTAAGATCGTGCAATAGTATAGTAACCCAACCAAGGGTTGGGGTCGACTCCCAAGGGAATGGTTTTGCGAATTAATAGAAAATTAGAATTAGATTCTAATTAGTCGTAGCTAAAGACATTAACGAAGAAAAACATTGTAAATCAAAAGGGGATGACACAACCGTCAATTAACAATTTGGGGGTTTTGTCACAAGTAAGCAAAAAATAGCAAAATTAACAAAGAAATATAATAAATGAGAGGTGGATTCTTAGGATGTGAATGGGATACGAGATAGACTAAATCATTGAGTACATGCTTTTGATAGAGAACTCGTAGAGTAATTTTGACTAGGCTAGACTTTAAGGGATAAGCTCTCTCTCGAGCAACTTACCCCGTTCCAAGCGGGTTCCTCTCGGACACCCACTTGCCGCATGAAGAACAACCTCCGCCTTAACCCACTCACTCTCTCAAGCTAAGTGTGTGGACATGGGACTAGGGTTCACTCTCTCGAGCTGAACCTCATGTCGACCCACTCACACTGGCCATCAATTTAGTGGTCTTAGTTTTACGACCTTTCTGTCTCGCAAGCCGAAAACACATAAATAAACATGTATTTGCAACTACAAATTCATTAAATTAACCCACAACCACTAAACAAAATCACATTTAAACTACGAATAGACTATCAACAAGCAAGACCCAACAACTAATCTAACCCATATTCACAAAATCACACCCCAAGAATTGGGGTTTTTAGCCACACATCAAGAGATGGAAATTTATACCTTGCATTAAAATGGGTATGAAGATTTAAGTCTTGTTACAGGACAAGAATGAAGAATCCAACAGACCCAAGTCCAAATCCTTGGAGATGAAACCCTCTTCCTCTTCAATTTTTCAAAACCCTCTCAAACTAAGAGCAAAAATATGAAAAAGTACTATTCTATATGAAAATTATAATAATCGTTCCACTCTTAAAACTACAATTCTAACTAGTATTTATAGTTTTCAAAGATTTGTGCTGCTGCGGATCATTCATCGTCGTTAGTTGGAATCGCTGATCAACTCGGCGATTCGCCTTTTGGTGTAGTTCATCGCCGTCTTGCACCATCATTCAGCATCATCGCTCTGGGTCATTGGGCGATATGGTACTGTTTCACGGAACTTCTTGGCGATGCGCCGACTGCTCCTTTTTTCCGCCGACTTGATCCTTTCCTTCAGGGCTCAGCACACTGGAACAAAAGGCGAAGTAAGACCCTTCGGTGACTCGCCAAGTGGACTCGGCGACTTGCTAAGTGGACTCGAAGATCCTCACGCCATCATTTCTTTGTTCTTTTCAGCCTTTTCGTTCCTTTTTGCGACATAGTGTCCATGCTTTCCTTCAAACTTCAAATACCTGAAACTTAAGGGTTTTCATCAGATATTGAGATAAAATAAGAATTTGAGGACACAATTTCTATTAAAATATAGCCCTAAATGAGTTCAATTTGTGCACTCGTCAATATTTTGATGTTTGCGTAATCAAGGACACAACTTCTGATGCAAGTGTCTATGATCGTGTAATAATTTAGTAACCCAACCATGGGTTGGGGTTGAGTCCCAAGGGAGTGGGCATGAAAATTAGTGGTTAAGTGCGAAAGTGCTAAAGCTAACCGTAGCTAAAGACTTTGGCGAATGAAAACATAAAAAATTTAAAAAGGGTGACGCAAGCGTCAAATATCAAATGGGGGTTTTGTCACAAGTAAGTAAGAACAGCAAAATTAATAAAGAGATCTAAGAAATGAAAGGGGGATTCTTGGGATGTGATTTTGTGAATATGGGTTAGATTAGTTGTTGGGTCTTGCTTGATGATAGTCTATTTGTAGTTTAAATGTGATTTCGTTTAGTGGTTGTGGATGAACATAATGAGGTTGCTGATAGTCTAAGAAATGTTGTTCCTCTTGTTGAAGAATACTTTAACAATGTTGAACAACATTTGGGTGAAACACTTCAAGAAGGAACTAACTCACAAGTATCTGACGGAAATGAACCACAAATAATGTCATTAAGAAAATCTCAAAGAGAAAGAAAATTGGCCATTTTAGATGATTATGTGATTTATTTGCAAGAGTCATTTTGACATTGGAATTAATAAAGATCCGATTTCATTTTCACAGGTCATAAAAAATACTGGGTCTGATAAATGGATTGATGCCATGAATGAAGAGTGAAAATCCATGGAATACAACAAAGTATGTGATCTCGTTCAATTACTAGAATGTTCTAAAATAATCGGGTGTATATGGGTCTACAAGACCAAACACGATTTTAATGGCAATATGGAACGATATCAATCCAAACGTGTTGCCAAGGGATACACTAAAAAAACAGAGGCATTCATTATAAAGAGACCTTTTCACTGGTCTCAAAGAAATACTCGTTAAGAATTGTATTGACTTTGGTAGCTCATTATAATATAGAGTTACATCAAATGGATGTGAAAACTGTCTTTCTTAATGGAGACCTCGAGGAGGATATTTGTATGGACCAACCAGAGGTTTTTGAAATCAAAGGAAAAGATCAAATGGTGTGTATGCTAAAGAAGTCAATATATGGACTCAAACAAGCCTCACGAAAATGGTATATAAGTTTAATGATACCATAAAATCTTTTGGATTTAAGGAGATTACCGTTGATCGGTGTATCTACCAAAAGATCAGTGAGAGTAAGTTAATAATTTTAGTCCTATATGTTGATGACATTTTACTTTCTGCTAATAATTTAGGCATATTGCGTGAGACATAAGACTTTCTCTTTATGAACTTTGAAATGAAATATATGGGTGAGACATCCTATGTGATAGGGATAAAAATATACCGTGATGGATCACAAAGATTATTGGGACTGTCCCAAAAAGGCTATATCAAAATAGTTCTAGAAATATTTAACATGAACAATTCTTCAGCAGGAATAGTTCCTATTAAAAAAGAGGACAAATTTAATCTCATGCAATGCCTAAAGAATGATGTAGAACGAAAAGAAATGGAAACAGTTCCTTACTCTTCTATTGTTAAAAGTTTGATGTATGTTCAAACTTGCACAAGACCGGATATTAGTTTTGCGGTCAGAATGCTAAGGAAGATATCAAAGTAACCCTGGAATCGATCACTGGACAGCTCCAAAGAAAGATTGAGGCATGCTATGAAGCCACAATTCATGCATTATGTCTGTGAAACTTCATTTCATGACTTGGGGTTGTCGACACCATTACCAAGCCGTTGAAAATTTATTATGATAATATTGCAGCTAAGGCTGGGCGTTCGGTCGGTTCGGTTCGGTTTGGTTTGTAAATTTTGGTTCGGTTTTTCGGTTTTCGGTTTGTCAAAATGTGAAACCAAACCAAACTGAAATAAATTTGGTTTGGTTCAGTTATTATAATTTCGGTTCGGTTTGGTTTTGGTTTAACCAAATTTAATTAACAGTGGTCTGTGGACTTTAGTACTTGTTGTCTAACCAAATTTATTTCAGACATAGTGGTCTGTGGACTTTAGTACTTGTTGTCTAAACAAATTTATTTCAGACATGTAGGCTTTAGTACTTGTTGGCTACACAGCCGCAAGACAATACTTACTTTTAAACAGGAAGACAAGACAGAGATCTCAAACAAAGAGCAGTCTCTAGGAGGAGTCCCCACTACTTGGTCTTGCAACCGGTGTCTGTCTCACTGTCTGTGCTATTTTGGAGCACAAATTGTTCCACTGTGAAACATAAAGTGACAAGTTACTGATCAACATACTAGGCTGCCTATAGCAACGACGTAATCCCATATTTTCATGCTTAAAGAATAAGAACCTTGGGGCAGCTAACTAATGCATAAACGTATTGAGAAACCTCATTGATAATTCTTGTCCAAGCAGTCCAGCAGGCAGCAACATTAACAAACTAGTCAAGAATAAGAATGAAATGACTATCAATTGTCAAGACAACAACACTAGAAAATTCAACAAACTTGTGCCCAGCCCCAAAATAGAGTTAGTTGCAAACTAAAGTTTAGATGCAGTAGGCAGCATTACAATTTGCAGCAACCAAAAAATTTAGAAAACCAATAAAACATTGTTGCAACCTCCAGTGCAATAGCTCCCAAGTTCCAATAGATAGCAACCAAGAAAATAACAAAACATTGATGTGCCTGCGAGAATAGAACTCTTTAGACAAATGATCTACATTTCATAATAAAATACATAAAACTATCAAGAAAGTTATGTAAATAAGTTCTTTACTTACCCGTTACCATGCATCACTAGTTGATAGTTGAACTTACAAGTTGCAACTATATATCAATAATACTAGATTCAGTCCCACTACAAGCAAAATCTAAAAAAATATGAAAGAATTTGTTAGTTGTTAAAAAACACAAGTAAGAAAATTATTTTCAATATAATTAATACAAATACCAAATTCTTACCAAGTTCAAGTTGCTCAAGATACTCTAAATCTTCCTCAATATTGATTGGAAAAGGCTCACTTCTAAGCAAATCTTGAACACAAATAAGAGATTGCACAAGTTTAGGAGTTAATGAACTCCTAAAGGGATCAAGAACATGACCTCCTGTGATGAATGCACATTCTGATGCAACACTTGAAATGGGAATGGCTAACACATCACGAACCATCTCCGCG
>JAJOOS010001853.1:0-27301 GCA_029582725.1 Solanum chiquidenum
AAAATGGTCATTTTTGTCTTTTTACCTTTAAGAAAACCTTGAATGAATTTCTTTCCTAATTAAAGGCTCAAACCAAACATATTTTCATCTATAAATCCAACATTCTCTTCTCTCTCAAACCCTAAGGAAAAATTAAAGTAGAAGACTTCCATTCAAAATTCTTTAAATATTTTTGAAGATTCGTTTCCAAGGTAAGTCATTCTCCAAGAAATCCATTCTTTCCCACTCAAGTTCCTTCATACAATTATGAATCACTAATGAAAATTATAATATTTTCCATAGAAATTTCAAGAAACTATTTCAAGAATTTCAAGAAAGGTTTCTTGATTATTCTTCTTAAAGCTAGGGTTTCAAGACTTCTAATCAAGTTCTTCTTCAAGAATCTTGTTCTTTCAGGTATGTAAGGCTATCATAATGTTGGACTAGTTCGTCCTCACACCCTACATCTACTTTTAAATCAGTAAAAGAATAATCTAGGGTTTTGTCCCTAGATTTGAGTATTCTTGAGATGAGTTGATTTTAAGCTCTTGAGTTCCTGATTATTTTTGAAATTTTATTCCTAATTATTAGATTGTTATATTAATGCATTAAGATTCTTTAGGTGATTCGTTCATGTCTATAATTTAGTATGAAATCTATGAATTGAGTATTCTTGAGATGAATAGTATCGTTGAGTAACCCTATTTTGAGTTGTAAATTTTGAGAATATTTTAAAGCCAATAGTTTGCTTTAAACTGAGTGTTTGGGAAAGTAAAGAGAAGTTTGAGAAAACATTTTAATAGAGATTTGAGCTAAGTATTTCCCAAATGTTTCATTCTTACAGGAAGAAAGAGTATTATTTTGAGAAAACTAAAAGAGTTTTCAGAAAGAGTGATTACAGAGAAGTCACTTCTTTTAAGAGGATAATTTGAGCAATTATCTCAAACTAGAGATAGAGTATGTTTTACACATTTGAGCATGAGTATATATATTATTGGGAGTCGTATTGAGCAACGATATGTGGATGAGTTCAGACAATTCAAAATCCTCATAAACCATGTCTTGCCGACATGGCTACATGATCATACTTTTTAAATGAATCCTCATTTCTTAGTGGATCCACTTAATTGAGAGGTTCTATACCCCGACATGGTATAGGAAAGTTCTGGCAATGTAGGAGAGACGTTGTATCATATCATAGATAATAGTGATGGTTGTCGGTTAGAGAATCTCCAAATAGAGTTTAAAATGTATTTTTATTATATTACTTAATATGTTGAGTTCAGAGATGAGTAAGTATTTTTGTAAAGTTTTAATGATTTCACACTTTTTAGTTGTTTACATCCAATTGAGTATATATCTATATCTATTTCATCCCTTTCATTCAGTTATTTTTTAATCAGCTATATTATATACTTGTACTGTAACACCTCGGACTTTGAAAGATCGAAATTCAGATTTGTACAAGTTACTCTTAAATTGTGAGTTTTGGATCAACTTCAAACGACCATGACATTCAGCAAGAGATGAGTTAGGTGGCCCATAAATCATCAAATCGAAGGTATTTGAGTCCTCTTTCCAACACTGCTGAGTTTGATAAATTTCGAGTTCAGAGTAAGGAGATATGACTGTTTGAGTGCAACATGTCTAGTTAAGGCATTTTCATCCATTTTAAGAAGAGATATTTTGGTCTTTTCCGTACCTCACTAGCCTAGCACATATTTTTCACCCTTTTAGGGGTCTAAACTGAATGGAATCAGTTTTAGTCATTCAAAAAACTTTTGAAAGGTTAGGGAAAAGTTCAAGAGGAGAAAAAGGGAGAAAGTTTCAAACGTTCATCGAGTCTTAAGGATTTTTGCGAAAGAACTTAGTTCTTTTGAGGTATGTAAGTTTTTATAGTGTTGGGTTTGTTCACCCTCACGCCAATCATGAGTTCCCAATTACTGATTCATCCATAAGATTGTCTATATTGAGATTCTTGTTGAGTTTTTGAGGTTTTGTGCTTCATTCTTTAACAATGGAGTTTTGTTGAGTTCTTGAGGTGAGGGTCTTACGAATGAGTGTTGTTCTTGAGAGATTTTGTGTGGGTTTTCATTTAATTGTGATGGTGTCACGAACCAGACCGTCGTTATTGTCACCCATACTAACCCTCCGGTGGGAGAACCACTACTACAACCCAAACCAAGCAACTAATCCAGAAACTAAAGCATTTAAGTTACAGAAGCAAGTTAAACAATTAAAGACTGAAGTTCTCATAAACTTCCAAAAGATCTACAACTAAACAATGTAGAAAAATAAATTAATGTACCAAAACATCTAACAAGATACATAAGTCTAACAAGAAGGGTTACAACCCCAACTAATGAACTAATAACTAACTAAAAAAGTCTAAGTCCGAAATGTGGACATAGACGAAAGGAGAACTCAAGGCAGCCTGGAAGAACTGGCTCACCCTTGAATTCGATTGACGATCATTGATCTTCTAAGTGATGTCTGTCAATAGCCTCCTGAAGATTCCCTGTACTCAACAAAAAAAGAGAAAGTGCAGAATTAGTACACAACCACAGTGTACTGGTAGGGTCACGCGGCTATCCCACTAAGTGTAACATACATAAGTTAATACAGCATAATAATAACATGCATACACCGAACATATACAATATCATCATCATTTTACGAACAACACACAATTTAACCTTCTCAAATATCACAGTTATATCAAGTCATTGGTTCTCTCATGGAACCCAAACCCAAACTATTAGCATACCGGAACATGGTACTTGATACAATGATTAGGTCGGAACGTGGCAAACGATCCAAGTTAGTGTGTCGGAACGCAACGCTTGATCCGTTCAATAAGCCACAATCACAATCACAAAGTATATTCTCGTAATCATACAATCAAGTCGTGATTCATGGCATTGATCATTCATATATCTTCATCTACAATTAATGTGATCAATAATGCAACATTCGCATACACACATGTATCATAATGAAGCAAGAACAAACATACATCACACAATCATAGAATCACAACAATCACATACCTCAAAAGAGCTTGAAACCCTAAGAAACTTGATCTTTCCCTTTCCAAATTCGTTTCGCTTGTTCTTGGTCTACGAACAAACAATATAATACGGGAATCAATAAACAATCACTAATTACCTAGATTACTAAAAATTCTAACAACCCAAGATCATACCCATGATGCCACTACCCAAATTAGGGCTTTTTCCACCATATTTTGTAGATCAAAACCTTCCCCCCATCGATAATCACCCATTAGATTACGTTCTACGGATCGAAAAATGGATTCGGGGAGTTAAAATCTTACCTTTAGCCTTAAGAATGGTGGAAAACTATCAAAAATCGTCTTGGGTTCGTCTCCTTACTCTTAAAAATAAAAAGTGCAGAATAAAGATGTTTTGAAGTTTATTTCTGACTTTAAGTCGCATCTGTCCCGCCACAGCAGGACTCACCCCGCTACAGCAGCCCCGCCCTGGCGGCAAAAATCACGTTTCAGCGGCTTTCACCGAACCAGTGATCAAAATTAATAATTCCAAGACCTCATTTCACCACACACTTTCAACCAACGACCCTCAGAAAATACACGTTCATGCTAAGATCAGTTGCAGGAGTTCTATTCACCTGAATTCAATTCTGTAAAGTCGTACGGGTTTATTAATGACTTATCTATCTACTCATCTGATAAAATTCATCATTAGATCACCCAATTGTTACAAGATTTCCCTAGACTTTAATGACTTCAATTTCATCCAAATCTGGACTAGGTTGGGAAATCTCTAAATACTACGAAAACGTTTTTTGGCCCAAAATTTTTCCCGGTTAGCTTATCTTTAATGACAGAACCTGTTCGTTACAATAGATACTAATTTACCCATCACTCATCCCCGAGTGACAAACTTAGGAAAAATAAGGTAAAGAAAGAATGGAGTAGTACCTGAATCAATGAACAATTAGGGATACTTGTCTCGCATGTCCCTCTCGGTTTGCCAAGTGGCTTCCTTAACTAGACGATGCTTCCATTGAACTTTCACGGACTTAATCTTCCTGGTCCTCAGCTTACGCACATCATGATAGATAATTGCAATCGGTTCCTCCTCATATTATTAGTCCTCGTCTAACACAATTGAGTATCACTTAATTATGTGATCTCCGTTACCATAATATCTCTTCAACATGGACACATGAAATACTGGGTGAACTCCCGATAGGTTAGGAGGTAAAGCCAATCTAGAGGCCACGGGCCCTACACATTCAAGAATCTCAAAGGGACCAATGTAACGAGGACTAAGCTTGACCTTCTTGCCAAATCTCATCACCCCTTTCATGGGTGACACTTTAAGAAGAACATTCTCACCAGTCTAAAATCCCATACTTCTTACCTTATGGTCTACATACTTCTTCTGTCTACTCTGGGCAGCTAGAAACTTAGCTTGAGTACTCCTCACCTTATCTTGAGCATCCTTCACTAAATCAACCCCCAAAGGTTTCACATCTCCTGCCTCAAACCATCCTATGGGAGATCTACATCCCCTCCCATAAAGTGCCACAAATTGTGCCGTCAATGCTGGAGTGATAACTATTATTATAGGAAAACTCACACAAAGGTATGAATTTATCCCAATGCCCTCCAAAATCAATCATACATGCCCTCAACATGTCTTCTAACACTTGAATAGTCCTCTCTGACTTCCCTTTTGTTTGTGGATGGAAGGTTGTACTAAAAGTGAGTTGTGTGCCCAATTCATCATGTAACTTCCTCCAAAACTTGGATGTGAATTGGGTACCACGGTCTGAGATGATAGAAAGGGGCATTCCATGCAACCTCACTATCTCTTTCACATAAACTTTAGTCAATTGTTCAGCATTATAATCTATTCTTACATGAATAAAATGGGCTAACTTAGTCAATCTGTCAACCACTACCCAAATAGAATCAAATTTACCTAAAGTCTTGGGAAGAAAAACCACAAAATCCATGCCTATCCTTTCCTACTTCCATTCCGGAATTGGAATTCTTTGAAGCAAACCTGCTGGCCTTTGATGTTCATACTTCACTTGTTTGCAATTTTGACACTTAGCCACAAACTCTGCTATATCCTTATTGATGCCCGGCCACAATTAAATTCTCTTCAAATCTTGGTATATCCTTGTCACACCCGGATGAATAGAATATCGCGAGCCATGGGATTTTGTCAACAATTTATGAATCATGTCATCAAATCAAGGAACATAAATTTTTCCATTAAAACTGAGCACGCCTTCCACATCAAGAGTGGTCTCTTGTTCCTTACCAATCACTGTCTTCTTCTTAAGTTCATTCAAATTTTTATCCTCAAATTGCTTGGACTTGATCTCTTCAATGAATGTGGCCCTCACTTCAATGCTAGTTAACTCCCCACCTTTTTCTGAGATGCCCAATTGCATGAATTTAGATTCTAAGTTCTGAATTTCCTTAGCCAATGGTCGATTGGATACACTCAAGAAAGCTAAACTACCCATACTCACCGATTTTCGACTCAATGAGTCTGCCACTACATTTGCCTTACCCGGATGGTATTGAATGGTCACATCATAATCCTTAAGTAACTTCATCCACCTTCGTTGTCTCAAATTAAGATCCTTTTGAGGGAACACATGTTGCAAACTATGATGGTCAGTAATCACCTCACACTTAGCCTCATAGAGATAATGTCACCAGATCTTAAAAGCGAACACTACCACTGCCCACTCCAAATCATGTGTTGGGTAATTCCTCTCATGCACCTTTAATTGACGCGACACATAAGCTATAACATTTTTATCCTTCATCAACATAGCACCCAAGCCAGAATGTGAATCATCACAATAAACAATAAAGTCTTTACCTTCCACCGGTAATGCTAGAATAGGTGTGGTGGTCAAGAGAGTCTTGTGCTTTTGGAAGCTCTCCTTACACTCTTCAGTCCATTCAAATGGTATCTCCTTTTTGGTCAAATTTTTCTAGTGAGTGCCAACAGAAGCAAAGTACTTCACAAATCGACGATAATAACTGGCAAGCCCAACAAAACTCCTAATATCCGTCACAGAGCTAGGCCGAACCCAATTCTTAACCGCCTCAAACTTTTGTTGATCTACTATTACCCCTTTCTTTGAAACTATATGTCTCAAAAATGCAACAGAAGTCAACCAAAATTCACACTTAGAAAATTTCGCATACAACCTTTGTTTCCCAAGAACACCCAGAACGCTACGAAGATGGTTGGCATGTTCTTTCTCACTTTTTGAGTAGACCAAAATATGATCAATAAAGACTATAAAAAATTAATCAAGAAATGTCTTGAACACCCCATTCATCAAACTCATGAAATTTGCAGGCGTATTAGTCAATCCAAAGGACATAACTAGAAACTCATAGTGCCCATAGAGGGTTCTAAACGCCATCTTGGACACATCCTCAGGCCTAATTTTTAATTGATGGTACCCAGACCTTAGATCAATCTTGGAAAAAACTGATGGACCTTGCAATTGGTCAAAAAGATCATATATTCGAGGCAAAGGATACTTGTTTCGAATAGTGATCCTATTCAATTGACGGTAATCTATACACATTCTCATACTACCATTTTGTTTCTTAACAAACAAAACTGGAGCACTCAACGGGGAAGCAGTAGGACGAATAAATCCCTTATCAAGAAGCTCTTGGATTTGAGCCTTAAGCTCTCTTAACTCTGCCGGAGCCATGCGATATGGAGGGATAGAAATGGGTGGGTACCAGGTTCTAAATCAATGTAGAAGTCTATATCTCTATCCGGAGGCATACCAGGCAAGTCATTAGGAAACACTTCTCTAAATTCTGACACCACGGGAATAGACTCAATAGATGCGGTCTCAACCTCAACATCCCTAATGTGAGCCAAATAAGCCAAACAATCCTGCCCTACCAGTTTACTAGCCCGAATGAAGGATATGATCTTAGTTTGCTCAGGCTTGTACACCCCTTCCCACTCTAACTTTTCCCTTCCTGGAATTTTTAGAGTTACAAACTTAGTATTACAATTAAGAACAATATAATAAGGGGACAACCAAGTCATGCCTAAGTTTATATCAAAATCAGCCCAAGTCTGAAAATCCATAAACAAAATAGGACACGCACGATAGACATGGGTGACTATGAAAGACTCTCCAACTGGGCTAGAAACATGGATGGGGGCATCGAGTATATCACAAATCGTATCAAACTCTGAGGCAAATCGCACGAATACATAAGAATAAGTAGAACCCGGATCAAACAACACATTAGCCATCTGTTCACAGATAAGCATAGTACATGTGATCACTGCGTCAGACGCCTCTACCTTATTCTTGTACGGAAAGGCATAACACTGAGCCATATTATCTTAACGAGCTACTTCCCTGCCTGGTTGCACGTTACCCTGCCTGCATTACCATTTCCTCTACCTCAACGACCTTGGTGATTACCTTTTCGCCCACCTTATGGACGCCCTCGACCATTACTACCATTTCACGCGGGTACCACTGCTCTAGTCTGCTGCTGCGTGAACTCTGTCATACATGTGTGGGGACAATCTCTCCTTATATTCCCAGGTTTTCCACAGTTGTAACATGTACGATCAAAATATGGCATGTTGCCCGCCGAAGGCGCCACTCCCTGGCTATCCTGAATCAAATTATGAGGAGTAATTCCTGAGTAATTATATGTAGAGGCGGGCACAACGGACTGAATTGGCTTGACTGCAAGCGTTGACCTTTTGGATCCCCTAGAGTAAGAACCTTAAAAGTTACCTGAGTTCTTGTCCCTTTTAGCCAATGCCTTAGCCTGACCGTCTCGCCTCGGCCCCTCCACTTTCTTAACAGAGTCAGTTACCTCATTAAAGCTCCTTCTTGCAGAGGTCATATGAACAAACAATACCTGAAACTCAGAGTTCAATCCCCTAATAAATAAACGGATCCTCTCCTCCTCAGTAGTCACCAATTGAGTAGCATATCTAGATATAGCATGGAACTTGGCCTCATAAGCAGCCACAGACATACCACCTTGTTCTAAAGCCATGAACTCATCCTTCTTGCGATCTCTCAAAGTCCTAGGTACATATTTCTCTAAAAATAGGGCATGAAATTTGGTCCAAGAGAGTGGGGGTAAGGTTGAAGATCTGCACTCCACATAAGCTCTCCACCAATCCTTAACCTCATCTTGAAGTTGAAAAGTCACAAACTCAACCCCATGTTGCTGGACAATTCCCAACTGATGAAACCTCTCATAGTAGTCTAAAATAAACTCATAAGATTTCTCACTCTCAAAACCAAGAAATACAGGAGGCTTTAGCTTCAAAAACTTAGTCAACATTTAATGCTCATTACCAGTCATAACCGAACCCAACAAAATATGGAAGAAAACATCATTACCTCCAGTCCCACCCACCTTGGGTGCAGTGCTAGCAACATGGGTATTAGTAGGAGCTTGAGCTGCTTGAACAGAGGGAAGTACTCCAGAACCAATCAACCCTTTCAAGAATGACATGATATGTTGAGCTAACACTTAGTCCAAAGGAGGAATACCTGTAGTCTCAGCCTGCACCTCTTCCTCTTTTCCAACCTCCTCAATATTTTCAACCTCAACATTCTCCTCTATCTCTTCATGATGCACATGAGGGGCCTCATTTTGAGGAGCATTTTTGACCGGTACCCCATCTCTAGTAGGTGCCACCCATCCTCAGCCTCTACCCCTAGTTCTTCCTCTACCCCTGCCTCGACCGTGACCTCTCGCTATAGATTTCTAAATTGTAGCATTGACGGGAGCTACGGGCCTGACGCCGTTGAATCTAGTATTAACCATCTACGGATAGAAGAGTGAAGAAGGTTAGATACTAATTTGAATCGCCAGATACCACTTGGAATCAAGTTATAGCACGAAAGGAGACAAGAGAAAATAGAAAGAATTTCTAAAGTCCTATAGCCTCTCGAAGAAAAGTACAAACGTTTCCGTACCGTTCCGCAAGACTCTAATAAACTCATCTTGGTACATCGAGATCAACAAACCTAGGCTCTAATCCCAACTTTGTCACGACCCAAACCATCGTGATTGGCATCCAGACTAACTCTCCGGTAGGAGAACCACTAATACAAGCCAAACCAAAAAACTAATCCAGAAACTAAAGCATTTAAGTTACAAAAGCAGGTTAAATAGCTAAATACTAAAGTTCCAATAAACTTCCAAAATATCTAACAACTAAAGAATGCGGAAAAATACTCCAAGAACCTGAAAGTCAATGTACCAAAACATCTAACAAGATCCATAAGTCTAACAAGAAGGGTTACAACCCCAACTAATGAACAAAAAACTAACAAGAAAGTCTGAAATGTGGACATACACGAAAGGAGAATTCACGACAGCTTGGAAGAACTGGCTCACCCTTGAATTTGATCGACGATCACTGATCTTCTAAGCGACGTCTTTCAATATCCACCTGAAGATGCATGTACTCAACAAAGAAAGAGCAAGTGCAGAATCAGTACACAACCACAGTGTACTAGTAGGATCACGCGTCTATCCCACTAAGTGTAACATACATAAGATAATACAACATAATAATAACATGCATACACCTAACATATACACTATCATCATCATTTTACGAATAACGCACAATTTCACCTTCTCAAATATCATAGTTATATCAAGTCATTGGTTCTCTCATGGAACCCAAACTGTTAGCATACCGTAACGTGGTACTCGGTCTAATGATTATGCCGGAACGTGGCAACCGATCCAAGTTAGTGTGTCGGAACGCAAAACATGATCCATTCAACAAGCCACAATCACAATCACAAACACAAAGTACATTCTCATAATCATACAATCAAGTCATGATTCATGGCATTCATCATTCATATATCCTCATCTACAATTAATGTGATCAATAATGCAACATTCGTATACACACATGTATCATAATGAAGTAAGAACAAACATACATCACACAATCATAGAATCACAACCATCACCTACCTCGAAACAAACTTGAAACTCTAAGAAACTTGATCTTTCCTTTTCCAAATTTGTTCCGCTTGTTCTTGGTCTACAAACAATCAATATAATATGGGAATCAATAAACAATCACTAATTACCTGGATTACTAACAATTCTAACAACCCTAGATCATACCCATGATGCCACTACCCAAATTTGGGCTTTTCCACCATAATTTGTAGATCAAAACCTCCCCCCATCGATAATCACCCATTAGATTACATTCTATGGATCGAAATATGGATTCGGGGAGTTAAAATTTTACCTTTAGCCTTAAGAATGGTGGAAAACTATCAAATATCGCCTAGGGTTCGTCTCCTTACTCTAAAAAATCAAAAAGTGCAGAATAAAGATGTTTTGGGGTTTATTTCTGACTTTAAGTCACGTTTGTCCCGCCACAGCGAGACTCACCCTGTTACAGAGGCCCCGTCCTAGTGGTAGAAATCCCGCCTCAATGGTTTTCACGGAATCAGTGAGCAAAATTAATAATTCAAAGACCCCATTTCACAATTCACCTACAACCAACGACACTCAGAAACTACACGTTCACATTTTGGGAGTTCCACTCACCCAAATTTAATTCTGTAAAGTCATACGGGTTCCTTAACCACTTATCTATCTACTCATGTTATCAAATTCATCATTAGATCACCCAATTGCTAGAAGATTTCCCTAGACTTTAATCACTCCAATTTCATCCAAATCTGGACTAGGTTGGGAAATTTCTAGATACTACAAAAAAGTTTTTCTGTTGGATTTTCTATAATGATGGAACCCGGTCGTTACATTAGATACTAATTTACCCATCACTCATCTCCGAGTGACAAACTTAGAAAAATAGGCTAAAGAAAGAATGGAGTAGTACTTGCATCGATGAACAATTGGGGATACTTGTCTCGCATGTCCCTCTCGGTTTCCCAAGTAGCTTCCTCAACTAGACGATGCTTCCGTTGAACTTTCACGGACTTAATCTTCTTGGTCCTCAACTTACGCACATCCCGATCAAGAATTGCAATCGGTTCCTCCTCATATTGTAAGTCCTCATCTAACACAATTGATTCCCACTTAATTATGTAATCTCTGTCACCATGATATCTTTTCAACATGGACACATGGAATACTGGGTGAACTCCCGATAGGTTAGGAGGTAAAGCCAATCTATATGCCACGGGCCCTACGCATTCAAGAACCTCAAAGGGACCAATGTAACAAGGACTAAGCTTGCCCTTCTTGCCAAATCTCATCACCCCTTTCATGGGTGACACTTTAAGAAGAACATTCTCACCAGTCTGAAATTCCATATCTCTTACCTTATGGTCTGCATATTTCTTCTGTCTACTCTGGGCTGCTAGAAGCTTAGCTTGAATACTCCTTACCTTATCTTGAGCCTCCTTTACTAAATCAACCCCCAAAGGTTTCACATCTCCAGCCTCAAACCATCATTTGGGAGATCTACATCCCCTCCCATAAAGTGCCTCAAATGGTGCCCTATCAAAGCTTGAGTGATAACTATTATTATAGGAAAACTCACACAAAGGTATGAATTTATCCCAATGCCCTCCAAAATCAATCATACATGCCCTCAACATGTCTTCTAACACTTGACTAGTCCTCTCTGACTTCCCTTCTGTTTGTGGATGCAAGGTTGTACTAAAAGTGAGTTGTGTGCCCTATTCATCATGTAACTTCCTCCAAAACTTGGATGTGAATTGGGTACCGCAAACTGAGATGATAGAAAGGGGCATCCCATGCAACCTCACTATCTCTTTCACATAAACTTTAGCCAATTGTTCAACATTTTAATCTATTCTTATTGGAATAAAATGGGCTAACTTAGTCAATCTGTCAACCACTACCCAAATAGAATCAAATTTATCCAAAGTCTTAGGAAGACCAACCACAAAATCCATGGCTATTCTTTCCCACTTCCATTTCGGAATTGGAATTCTTTGAAGCAAACCTGCAGGCCTTTGATGTTCATACTTCACTTGTTTACAATTTGACACTTAGCCACAAACTCCGTAATATCTTTCTTCATGCCCGGCCACAATTAAATTCGCTTCAAATCTCGGTATATCCTTGTCACACCCGGATGAATATCGCGAGCCATGGGATTTTGTCAACAATTTCTGAATCATGTCGTCAACTCAAGGAACACAAATTCTTCCTTTAAAACTGAGCACACCTTCCGCATTAAGAGTGGTCTCTTGTGCTTTACCAATCACAGTCTTCTTCTTAAGTTCATTCGAAATTTTATCCTCAAAATGCTTGGCCTTGATCTCTTCAATGAATGTGGTGCTTAGTTCAATGCAAGTTAACTCCCTACCTTTTTCTGAGATGCCCAATTGCATGAATTTAGATTCTAAGGTCTGAATTTCCTTAGCCAAGGGTCGCTTGGATACACTCAAGAAAGCTAAACTACCCATACTCACCATTTTTCGACTCAAAGCGTCTGCCACTACATTAGCCTTACTCGGATGGTATTGAATGGTTACATCATAATCCTTAAGTAACTCCATCCACCTTCGCTGTCTCAAATTAAGATTCGTTTGAGTCAACATATGTTGTAAACTATGATGGTCAGTAATCACCTAACACTTAGCCCCATAGAGATAATATCGCCAGATTTTAAGAGCGCACGCTACCACTGCCAACTCCAAATCATGTGTTGGGTAATTCCTCTCATGCACCTTTAATTGACGCGACACATAAGCTATCACATTTTTATCCTTCATCAACATAGCACCCAAGCCAGAATGTGAAGCATCACAATAAACAATAAAGTCTTTACCTTCCACCGGTAATGCTAGAATAGGTGCGGTGGTCAAGAGAGTCTTGTGCTTTTGGAAGCTCTCCTTACACTTTTCAGTCCATTCAAATGGTATCTCTTTTTTGGTCAAATTTTTCAAGTGAGTGCCAATAGAAGCAAAGAACTTCACAAATCGATAATAATAACTGACAAGCCCAACAAAACTCCTAACTTCCGTCACAGAGCTAGGCCGAACCCAATTCTTAACCGCCTCAAACTTTTGTTGATCTACTATTACCCCTTTCTTTGAAACTATATGTCTCAAAAATGCAACAGAAGTCAACCAAAATTCACACTTAGAAAATTTTGCATACAACCTTTGTTTCCCAAGAACACCCAGAACGCTACGAAGATGGTTGACATGTTCTTCCTCACTTTTTGAGTAGACCAAAATATGATCAATAAAGACTATAAAAAATTAATCAAGAAATGTCTTGAACACCCCATTCATCAAACTCATGAAATTTGCAGGCGTATTAGTCAATCCAAAGGACATAACTAGAAACTCATAGTGCCCATAGCGGGTTCTAAACGCCGTCTTGGACACATCCTCAGGCGTAATTTTTAATTGATGGTACCCAGACCTTAGATCAATCTTGGAGAAAACTGATGGACCTTGCAATTGGTCAAAAAGATCATATATTCTAGGCAAAGGGTACTTGTTTCAAATAGTGACAATATTGAATTGCCGGTAATCTATACACATTCTCATACTACCATCTTTTTTATTAACAAACAAAACTGGAGCACTCCATGGGGAAGCACTAGGATGAATAAACCCCTTATCAAGAGGCTCTTGGATTTGAGCCTTAAGCTCTCTTAACTCTGCCGGAGCCATGCGATATGAAGGGATAAAAATGGGCGGGTACCAGGTTCTAAATCAATGAAGAACTCTATATCTCTATCCGGAGGCATACTAGGAAAGTCATTAGGAAACAGTTCTCTAAATTCTGACACCATGGGAATACACTCAATAGATGGAGTCTCAACCTCAACATCCCTAATGTGAGCCAAATAAGCCAAACAACCTTGCCCTACCAGTTTACTAGCCCGAATAGAGGATATGATCTTTGCTTGCTTAGGCTTGTACACGCTTTCCCTCTCTAAATTTTTCCTTCCCATAATTTCCAGAGTTACAGACTTAGTATTACAATTAAGCACAACATAATAGGGGGATAGCCAAGTCATGCTTAAGATTATATCAAAATCAGTCATATCCAAAATCACCAAATCAGCCCAAGTCTAAAAACCCATAAATAAAATAGGACACGCAGGATAGACATGGGTGAGTATGACAGACTCTCCAACTGGGCTAGAAACATTGATTGGGGCATCAAGTATATCACAAATCATATCAAACTCTGAGGCAAATCGCACGGATACATAAGAATAAGTAGAACCCGGATCAAACAATACATTAGCCATCCGGTCACATACAAGAATAGTACATGTGATCACTGCGTCAGACACCTCTGCCTCATTCTTGTTTGGAAAGGCATAACATTGAGCCCTATCATCTTGACGAGCTACTTCCCTACCTGGTTGCGCGTTACCCTACCTGCATTACCATTTTCTCTACCTCAACAACCTCGGTGATTACCTCCTCGTCCACCTTGTGGACGCCCTCGACCATTACTTCTATTTCTCGCGGGTACCACTTCTCTAATCTGCTGTTGCGCGGACTCCATCATACGTGGGTGGGGACAATCTCTCCTCATATACCCAGGTTCTCCACAGTAGTAACATGTATAATCAAAATATGGCCTGCTGCCCGCCGAAGGCGCGACTCCCTGGCTATCCTGAATCAAATTATGAGGTGGAGTTCCTGAGTAATTACATTTATAAGCGGGCACAACGGACTAAATTGGCTTGACTGCAAGTGTTGGACTTCCGGATCCCCTGAGTAAGAACCTTGAAAGTTACCCGAGTTCTTGGCCCTTTTAGCCAATGCCTTAGCCTAACCGTCTCGCCTCACCCCCTCCACTTTCTTAACAAAGTCAGTTACCTCATTAAAGCTCTTCCCTGCATAGGTCATACAAACTGAAAATACTTGCAACTTAGAGTTTAATCCCCTAATAAATAAACGGATCCTCTCCTCCTCAATAGTCACCAATTGAGTAGCATATCTAGACAAAGCATGGAACTTGGCCTTATAAGAAGCCACAGACATACCACCTTGCTCCAAAGCCATGAACTCATCCTTCTTGTGATCTCTCAAAGTCCTAGGCACATATTTCTCTAAAAACAGAGCATAAAATTGGGTCCAAACAAGTGGGGATAAGGTTGAAGATCTGCACTCAACATAAGCTCTCCACCACTGGTTAACCTCACCTTGAAGTTGAAAAGTCACGAACTCAACCCCATGCTGATGGACAATTCCCAAATTATGAAGCCTCTCAGAGCAGTCTAAAAGAAACTCTTAGAATCCTCACTCTAAGAACCAAGAAATACAGGAGGCTTTATATAGAGACCCTTTCGGAGGAATACTACCACTTAAAGATAAACCTAATTTAATACTTGCGACATTTAAAAGAGATTAATGAAGGGTATATTGATTTTAATCTAGTAGAAGGATTTTTATTCTTGATTGTATTTTTTTCAATTGTCTATAGTCAATACAAAGCCTAAGAGTGCCATCTTTCTTCTTTACGAATTAAACAGGGGCTCCTTAAAGAGAAACACTACGTCTAATAAAACCCTTCTCAAGAAGTTCTTGCAATTGAGATTTTAATTCTCTTAATTATGTTGGAGCCATTCTATAAGGAGTGATAGAAATAGGGTTAGATCCAGTAATAAGCTCGATTGGAAATTCAACCTCTCTTTTCGGGGGCAATCTAAGAAGGTTTTCTGGGAAGACTTCTGGAAAATCACATACAATAGGTATGTCCCTGATACAAGGACTCTTTAACTGTGTATCAACTATATGAGCAAGGTATTCCCTACAACCTTGACGCATCAAATTTCTTGCCAAGGCCGCATAAATAATACTAGATGTCAATGATCTTTCACCTTGTACAATGATGTGTGAAAATGTTGGATCTTTAAAGGTCACATGCTTTGACCTACAATCTACCACTGCATGATATTTATAAAGCCAATCCATCCAGATAATAATATCAAAATCCTTGAAGGGCATTTCAATCAAATTAGCAGGGAAGACTAGGTTTTGAATCACGAAGGGACAATCTTGGTAAACTCGATTACACACCACTTGATAACCCAAAGGACTTCCAACCAACACATCATAATTAAGTCTCACAGATTTCACATTTTCAGGAAGAACACGTGATGAACAAATATAGGAATGTGTAGAACCAGGATCAATCAATGTAAACACACATAAGCCAAATAAGTGAAATTTACCGACAACCACGTCTTGTCCATCTTTCTCATCCATCTGCCTCATAGCATAAGCACGTGCAATAGCCCTTTGTCAACTAGCTTGATTAGCTCCACTTGTACCTGCTGCTTGGGTGTTTTTAGGTCTTGCACCTCTATTAGTTTGAGGAGGATTAATAGAAGGCTTATGAACTGAGCCTTCAATTTTCAAGGAAGGAGCATTATTAGGATTAGGACAGTTCTTCACTTTATGATCAAAGCTCCCACAATTAAAATATCCACTCGAGGCTCTCCTGCAAGTACCATAATAATTCTTTCCACATTGCGGACAAGTGGGAACACGAGGCTTGCCTTGGCCATAATTTGGAGTGCTAGCTGTAGAAAAATCTGATCTGTTTTGCCTTTGGTGCGGTGGCCTGTTATCACTACCATCCTTAGAATTATCAAACCTTCCCCTTTTGGATAGACCTCTAAAATCTGGTCTAGGCTTTCGGAATTTGTTTTCATTTCTACTAGCTTCTTCTTTATCAAGTCGTTCCCAATTAAATATGCAGACACTAACTTACAAAAGATCTCATGTTGCAGGATCGCCACATTCTTCCTAATGGAATCATTTAAACCATCTTCAAATTTCCTGCACTTGTCTTTTTCCTCTTTAATAATACCTCCAGCATAGCGAGAGAGCCTTAGAAACTTATGTTCGTATTCAGCAATAGACATGCCTCGTTGCCTTAGATTCAAAAACTCCTTTTTCTTTATGTCACAATAAGCAGGTGGGACATACTTCATACAAAATTCCTTAAGAAAATCATCCCAAGTAAGAACCAGAGGTTTTACCTTGGCATTCGGAACACTTGACCACCAATCATAAGCATCATTTTGTAATAGTGAAATAGCATACTTAAATTTGGAAACATCTGAACACTTCAACTACTCAAACACCCTCTATATGTGCTCTAGCCATTGTTCAGCATCAGTGGGATCAACAGTGCCTTCAAACTCCACACCACCTATTTTCCTCATTTTCTCAAAGTTAATCCCGTTGGGATCATACATCGATTCAGCCATGTGGTGGAAGTCAGCCATTTGTTGAAAAGGAGGATTCATGGCTTGAGTACCATGACTCATGTGAGGATGTAAACCAACTCTTACACTGTGATGGTTTCCCATTTCAGACCCACTATTGTGGGGAACATATTGATTAGATAAATGTTCTCCAACCCCTTCCAGTGCATGAGGTTGGGAAACTGAGGCACCCGAACCTTCAAAAGGGGAGATCACATTGCATTAGGGACATGTACTAGATGCATGTGCAATCTACATGCAATAAGAATATGATAAACCATGTAACTGAACAAGAACTCTAAATAGAAACTTTTTGAAAGCAAACAAGTATACAAGTAATTCACACCAAAAGTCCTAGAGCCACAAACCTAGGCTCTGATACCAACATTTTCAATTTATATGTAATTCTAATTAGAACATTACGTAAATACCCCCATACAATACCTTAAATTATGATCACAATTATGTTAAGCAAGGTTGCAAATATCACAAAATTTCAAGTTCTCAAAATGAGAATAAAACATATTCTAGTAACTAAGCAATGGTGTATCGACATGCGAATGTTGGTCTAGTATTTTGGGGCGTTACAACTTGTACTTGGTGTGACGATATGATGTATATATTAGGCGAGCCTTGTTGTTGAATCTCTTGGAAAATGGTGCTATGAGCGTTCTTGACATTTGGATCTTTAAATATCGAACTTGATACTCTTTATATATTGTTTACTTGATTTACTTATTATGTTTAATTATGTTGCACATGACTTGAGAAAGGTAACTTGGTGAATCTTAGGGCTCCGAACCTATAGATTTTGCACCACTAAGCTATATGCTTAGCGATAGTTGTTTCGTTCGTAGGAAATGTTCGAGAGGATGCATGAAGCTGGCCATTGGAGATGGAGATTTTGAGAACTTTAAGGAAGATCACATTTGCATATAGGCATCTATATTTTGTATAAACCTTGGGACTTGTACATAATCTATGTGTTGTATATTTACATGAAATTTTGAGAACTAATTTGATCTTGTCACCATGGATTGTAATTTAAGTATGTCTATATGTTTTGTTCTTTTGGGGTGTGTAAACCCAAGTCTTGTAATATATAAAATTTACTATTAGTTTTGAATGTTTGTGTGAAGCATGAACCGGCTGATTTCGGTACTCGGAAGTTGGTAATATTCTTGTTATCTCATCCTAAGTGTGAGGATAATATATGCATGAAAACCTCGTCAGTTATTTGCTTAAATTATTATGGGAGTATCTTTCCGTCATAAGTTAAATTTCGCGCCATGTCAATTTCAACATCAAATAAATGTGAAAATGGGCAAGATGTATATCATTAACTAAATTATTCGTTATGAACCTAATCCCTCTACTAGATTAAAATCAATTAGCCCTTCATTAATCTCTTTTAAATGTCGCAAGTATTAAATTAGGTTTATCTTTAAGTGGTAGTATTCCTCTGAAAGGGTCGCTACACTTTAGCTTCAAAAACTTAGTCAACATTTCATGCTAATTACCAGTCATAACTGAACCCAACAAAGGACAGAAGAAAACATCATTACCTCCAGTCCCACCCACCTTGGGTGCAGTGCTAGAAACAGGGGGATTAGTAGGAGCTTGAGTTGCTTGAGCAGAGGGAAGCACTCAAGAACCAACCAACCCTTTCAAGAATGACATGATCTGCGGAGCTAACACAGGGTCCAAAGGAGGAATACATGTAGTCTCAGCCTGCCCCTCTTCCTCTTGTCCAACCTCCTCAACATTATCCTCTATCTCTTTATGATGCACCTGAGAGGCCTTATTTTAGGGAGCATTTTCGACTGGTACCCCATCTCTAGTAGGCGCCACCCTTCGTCAGCCTCTACCTCTAGCTCTTCCTCTACCCCTGCCTCAACCGTGACCTCTCGCTGTAGATTCCTCAGTTGTAGCATTGACGGGAGCTACGGGCCTGACGCCATTGAATCTAGTATTAACCATCTGCGGACAGAAGAGTGAAGGAGGTTAGATACCAATTTGAATCGCCAGATACCAATTGGAATCATGTTAAAGCTCGAAAGGAGACAAGAGAAAACAGAGAGATTTTTTAAAGTCCTATAGCCTCTCGAAAAAAACTATAGACGTCTCAGTACCGTTCCGCAAGATACTATTAGACTCATCTTGGTACATCAAGATCAATGAACCTAGGCTCTGATATCAACTTTGTCATGAACCAAACCGTCGTGATTGGCACCCAGACTAACCCTCCGGTAGGAGTACCACTACTACAACTCAAACCAAACAACTAATCCAGAAACTAAAGCATTAAGTTACTGAAGCAAGTTAACTAGCTAAATACTAAAGTTCCCATAAACTTCTAAAAGATCTAACAACTAAACAATGCAGAAAAATACGCCTAGACCCTGAAAGTCAATGTACCAAAGCATCTAATAAGATCCATAAGTCTAACAACAATGGTTACAACCCCAACTAATGAACTAATAACTAACTAGAAAAGTCTAAGTCCGAAATGTGGGCATATTAAAAAGGAAAACTCATGGTAGCCTGGAAGAACTAGCTCACCTTTGAATTTGATCGACGATCACTGATCTTCTAAGCAACATTTATCAATAACCTCCTGAATATTCCCTATACTCAACAAAGAAACAGCAAGTGCAGAATCAATACACAACCACAGTGTACTAGTAGGATCACGCGGCTATCCAACTAAGTGTAACATACATAAGTTAATACAACATAATAATAACATGCATACACCGAACATATACAATATCATCATCATTTTACGAACAACGTATAATTTCACCTTCTCAAATATTACAGTTATATCAAGTCATTGATTCTCTCATGCAACCCAAACCCAAACTGTTACCATACCGGAATGTGGTACCCGATCCAATGATTATACAGAAATGTGGCAACTGATCCAAGTTAGTGTGTCGGAACGCAACACCTGATCCATTCAACTAGCCACAATCACAATCACAAAGTACATTCTCATAATCATACAATCAAGTCATGATTCATGGCATTCATCATTCATATATCCTCATCTACAATTAATGTGATCAATAATGCAACATTCGCATACATAGATGTATCATAATGATGCAAGAACAAACATACATCACACAATCATAGAATCACAACCATCACCTACCTCGAAACAAGCTTGAAACCCTAAGAAACTCGATCCTTCCCTTTTTGGATTCGTTCCGCTAGTTCTTAGTCTACAAACAATTTATATTAGGAATCAATAAACAATCACTTATTACCCGGATTACTAACAATTCTAACAACCCTAGATCATACACATGATCCCACTATCCAAATTAGGGATTTTTCCACCATAATTTACAGATCAAAACCTTTCCCCCATCGATAATCACCCATTAGATTACGTTCTACGGATCGAAAAATGGATTCGGGGAGTTGAAATCTTACCTTTAGCCTTAAGAATGGTGGAAAACTGTTAAAAATTGCCTGGGGTTTGTCTCCTTACTCTAAAAATCAAAAAGTACAAAACATAAATGTTTTGGGGTTTATTTCTGACTTTAAGTCGCGTCTGTCCTGCCACAACAGGACTCACCCCGCTACAGCGGCCCTGCCCTGGCGGTAGAAATCCCACCTCAGTGGCTTACACGGAACCTGTGAACAAAATTAAAAATTCCAAGACCCCATTTCACAACACACCTTCAGCCAACGACACTCAGAAACTACACGTTCACTCTAAGATCAGTTTTGGGAGTTCTACTCACCCAAATTTAATTCCATAAATTCGTACGAGTTCCTTAACGACTTATCTATCTACTAATGTGATCAAATTCATCATTAGATTACCCAATTGCTACCATATTTCCCTTGACTTTAATGACTCTGATATCATCCAAATCTGGACTAGGTTGGGAAATCTCTTGATACTACGGAAAAAAAAATTGGCCCAAAATTTTTCCCCGTTGGCTTTTAGATAACGACGAAATCTGGTCTTTACAGTTGGGTTTATGAATCTAAGGGAGTTTGAAATAAATCAATCGATTATAGATGAATTAGGACAAAAAACTGAGAAGAAAAATTTGTCAGAATTTGGCCGGGGCGGCGCACCCTCGTAGAGCCAGGGAGCATGGCACCCTGTACCAGCAGTGCACCTCAAACCAGCCTCAGTCAACTGAGGCTTGGCGCGGCGTGCCACTAATGTGCTAGGGGCGTCAGACCCCTTCTACCCTTGTTCTTCATTCCGTATGTGTTCCTTTGAGTCGTATCTTCACTCTCTTCTTATTACCAACTATCTAAGTCTTCACTAACCATTGAGGAATCCTATATATCCTAATCATAACTCTTATATCTTCATTTAAAATCAAAGTAAAGATTAAGAGCTAAGTTCGAGAAACCTTTCTTAGTCATTTTGAAAAGTCTTTTACAATCTTTTAAAACTTATTTTAAGACTTGAGTAAATGAGCATGTTGATGAGGAGAGTTGAGTTCACATTTCAAAATGAGTATAAGAGAACTAAGTATTCCCAAGGGAACTAAGTATTCCCAAGGGTAAGCATTTTTACATTTTAAATGAGAGGAAACCTCGATTTTTAAATGAGTTCATGAGGAGTTTTTGAGTATTAACTCCTTTAAGGAAACCTTTTGAGTAATTATCTAAAATTGAGGAGGAGTTATGTTTTTAAACATATGAGCATGAGTTATATTATTAGGAGTAGTATTGAGCACCGATATGGGGATGATTTCAGACAACTCAAATTCGTCATAAACCATGTATGCCAACATGGGTAAAGGATCACACTTTTTAGATGATTCCTTATTGCTTTTAAGCATAGCTTAGTGGATCCACTTAGTTGAGGATGTCCTCTACTCCAGAAAGGTATAGGACATCTAGAAGCATGGGCGAGAAATTGTATCATCATATAGCTCATATTGATGGTTGTCAGTTAGAGAATCTCTCAAATAAGAGTAAAGAGTTATTATTGTATTTTCATACATTTTAAGTTCTTGTCTAGTGTTTACAAAGCTTTATATATTGCATATTTTTATGCTTCATATTGAATTGAGTTGAGTATTCTTAAGTTGAGTTGAGACGAGACAAGGTGAGTATGTCTTCCATTCCATAAGTTCAAGCTATATGTTATGTTTCAGTGTTCCCCTTACATACTCGTACATTCAATGTAATGACGTCATTTGACCCGCATCATTTCATGATGTAGATACAGGTATTTAGGATCATCAACCAGCGCTTCATTAATCCCATCGGATTTCAGCTAGCTTTGTTGAGCCTCCGTGCTTTCGGAGGGTTCCACATTTACTTTTTAGTTTTGTTAAGATGTCGTGGATCTTGTCCCCATATCTATCATAGTTATTAGAGGCTTCATAGACATTAGTAGTTGAGGAGTCATTTTCTCATTTCCCTTATTGATCTTTCAAAGACTTTGAGTTCAACACTTATGTTCATGTGAGTATTATTGATTTAAACTACTTTACTTATGAGACCTTATGAGTTGAGTTTTCATTGAGTTCCTATATTGATGAGTAAGTCTTCCACTGAGTAATGAGTCAGGACAAGGGTCTGCTTGGGGACCAGCAATGGTTCTTGAGTGTCGACCACATCTAGGGTGTAGGCTTGGGGCGTGACACGTACAAACAATGTACCAATGTCATTTGACTTGCATCATTAAATGATGCAGATATAAGTTCTTAGGATCCTCTACAAATTTTGTTGAGATTACTTTATCCACTCGTCATCTTTTGAGTGAGGCCTCCTTGCTTCCGGAGAACTCCAATTTTGTGAGTTACTAGTATTAGTTTTTGAGAAGTCGTGGGTCTTGTCCGACACTCATATTTATGCAGTAGAGGCTTCAGATATAGATAGTTTGGAGATTCTTTCAGTTTCAGATGTTTTATTTAAAACTTATGTTTCCTACTCAGCATACTTAAAGAGTTTTGACATTCAGTAAAATTTTGTTAAGCATTTCTTTCAGTTTGATACTTATGTATGCTTGAGTTATTCTTCCGCTTATAGTCAGTCAGGATGAGGGTTTGCTTGGGGATCAACAATGATTCTCGAGTGCTGGCCATGTCCAGAGTGTAGGCTCGAATCATGACAGAGTCTTCCACAATTTTATGTTTTCTACATAGTACTAGTTACGACAACACGGGCCATATATATATATATATATATCAGTAATTGAAGTAATTTTTAAGTCATTTTCTAATTTGAAACGCAACTCCAAATTAAATTTTAAATTTTCATAACCAAACATTAATATTCAGATAAAGTAAAATTTATTTTGAATTTTAAGAGAAAATATGAATCGTAATTTTATTCAAACAAATAACTTAGAAGTTAAATAAAATGATGACCACAAAAGCATATTTTTTTTTTAAGTAAACAAAAAGAATACGGAGTTGCTAAACAAAATTTTCTTTGTCCTTTGAATTTTTGGGGGAAACTTACAATAGACATATAGTAGAATCCATCCGTTTACATCTATGTCTACTATATTACAAATATATTTTAATTGTAACTTCTCACTTTTTAGCATATCAAGAAATTCAAATTTTTTCCATATTTTATCCTCAATTAATTACTTATTTCAAATCATTTTCAAGATTTATGATTAAATATCAATTGATATGACTATTGTTGTAGAATACTTGTATTTAATGTGGACAAATAAAAATAAATAAAATAAATTATAAATATACATGGAGACCACACTTGCAAGTAAAATGACAAAATTCAAGTCGGGCCCATTTCTTTTTAAAGTAAAAATGTGGTAAGCAATACAATTACACTTTCCAAGTAAATGGGAAATATTCAAGTCGGCCCAAATTTTGTTTCTATGTAAAAATTGAATCATCCAGGGGTATAAGCAGGCAGCACAAGCAGACGTATTGACGGTCTAGTGTTTGCTTATTCCTCTCTTAGTAATAATAGAAAATAGAAATAGATATAATTTAATACACTACTAGTATTGATGCACGTGCATTTCACATGAATGTCAAACCATGAAGTACACACTCTCTTTTCGATCCAATTACAGTTGGAGTAGTAAGCTCATCTAGTTCCCCCTCTTTTCTCTGTTTCCTGCAGTTTGACTTTTAGTTGTCTTTACTGTCGATCTCAGTGAGTCACTCGTAGTATTTTTCCTAATAGAAGGAGGACCCTATTATAGTTGCTAGTCTTACTTTTGATGGAGTGCTAGAAAGAGATACTGGGAAAAATTTCACATACTTTATAGTTTGGCATTCACGTGCAACAATACTAGTATTGATACACGTGCATTATACATGAATGTCAAATCATGAAGCACACACTATATATATATATATATATAAAGTTGAATGGATAAATATATATATAAGTCGATTGTATGTAATCAACATTATCAAAGCAATGAGTAAATTACGCCGAATAGATAAACATAAATTTTACTCACTTTGTCGCCTCTAATCGCTAGTAGAATTATGAGATCAACAATTTTTTACCTACATCGTCTTCCTAAAACATCTTCAAGAGCAACACAATAACGAGTAGAATCCCAAGTAGGTGATTCAAAATGTTGACAACCTTCAAAAATTGATTGCAGTCCTTCATATGTCATGTTATTTTACGAAATGAAAGGTATCGCAATTTAAACATATTTTTGGGAATCACTAGGTCTTTATCTTTATCTTCTGATGGTGGATATCCCACTAAATCAATGAAGTGTCATTTAATATAAGAGACATGAGCAGTGGGTAATACCGACCAACACTTTCTTCATCATCATTAGTAATTGATGTGTATTAACTGTCCCAATTCCTCTAACAATGGAAAGTTCTTCGAAGCTATAGTTAAACCTCCAACAAATTAACATAACACTTAACAAATCAGAGATGTTTGAGTTGATTGCATCAGTTAGAAAGAGTACCAAACTTAATAGAAAAAGGTAAAAGAGATGACTTTAGCACCCTACAAAATATGTTGTTAAATCATAGTGCAGATTTAAGAATTATATTTTCAAATACCAAAAAGAAGTGGTATATGAAATTATCAATAGACTCAAGCTCAATAAAAACAAACATGTTACAATTTTATAATAACTTGTATATCACTGGATTAATCTACTTAAAGAGATAACTAAATAACATGTGTTATTAATATACTGAATAAGAAAAAAAATATTGGATGAAATATTTCTAGATGATCGAATTAATATTTTGTTAACTGGTTATGAAGATGATATCCCACATTGATGAGGGATGAGACATCTGACTCCTTTAATATGGCTTGGACAAGTCAAAATCACTGAATTGGCAGTTGGACTTGAGTTCAGCCCAATGTTCATTCAACATGTACTAAGATAAAAAAAAAATATTAGGCATGACTCAAGTCCAACGGACAATTCAGAAGTTAAAAATTGCTCAAATAATATAAACAGAAAAATAACTTCATACTCGATCGATGTGGTACACCAACCAATACAAAAACTAATGGAAAGTAATAGATACCTAGAAATTTTAGGTTATTTGAATATCACTATTATATGAAAAAGGAGCAAAACATAAGTAAAGAGAATTATATGTTCATATTGGATCATATTTAATTTCCTTCTTCGTTTTTGCCTTTTTTTTCTTTGTTAATGTAAATACATTACCTTTGGCACAATATTTTGGTGAATGTATGAGGATTATATTAAAGAATGATATTTTTAGAGATAATGTATATCAAAATCTTGGATTTGCTTAATATGTGCTTCTTGAATTGACACGTAAAGGACACTTAAATTGTCTACAATTTCTTTTGCTTTTGCTTTTGTTCTTTGCCACTAAACACTAGGCGAGTCCTTTAATTTTTTTAATTTATTTTACATTTTTGTGGTTCATTTATATATCTTTGATCACTTATTTTATACTTCTTTCGTTTTAATTTGTTTATCTTGTTTTTCTTTTTTAACATTTTAAGATTTCTTGTTTAGAAATTACTCAGCAGTCAATAATACTATAAGAGTAAACATATAGTCTTATAGTATTATTGACTACTGAGTAATTTTTTAACAAGAAACCTTAGTGATACATATATATATGTATCACTAAGGTTTCTTGTTCAAAAGTTACTCAGCAATCGATGATACTATAAGGACCCGTTTGGTAGGTGATATTAAATAAAATAGTTCATGGATTAACATTTAATCCATCTAATACATTGTTTGGTTACTTAATTTAATTTAATCCATGGATTACTTATCCACCATATGTGGTCTTATCTTATCCCTAGAAAATGGAGGGATAACTAATCCAAGATTAAGCAAACTTTGGATAAGACCCCTAAATGACTAAACTATCCCCTTATTCCTCTTTTCTAAATTTCTTTTGTAATTTAATTTCCTTTTTATTTATATGGGATTGGTTATAAATGTTCTTTTTAAATCTCCAATTCCATTTAGTGTAATTTAATGATTTCACTAATATTTTTTTCTCCATTTTTTTTTGATTTTTTTTTATTCAAGGTAGTTTGTCGATTAACCACTTGAGTTATTTGTTTTATTAATAAGCTTTAGGTATTGAACAATTTAAGTAGTCTTAAATCTATGTTAAGTTTAAGATATATTTGACCAACAAAAAATTAGAAATACACCGTGCCATCAAGGATCTCCTTAGTGGTACATCACACCTTAAAATTAATAATTATATATATATATATATGGAATAGATAATGCTACAAAATAAAAAATTATTGTCCGGCGGTTATCTACGTTGACCCAATTACAAAGAAATAAACAATTTCATAATAACACAAGGGTATAATAGGAAAGAATTTGTTTTGTAGAGTTATAAATTAAAGACAAGATCAAGTGGAAAGCAATGAACCAAACACTTGACAAAAAATAATCTCTGCACTACTAATTCCTGCATTATCAATGTTTGTACCAAACGACCCCTAAGAGTATACAATACAGTATATGTATATTGATTTAGTACCAATTAGGCAAAATTATCAACCTTTATATATATATGTATGTATGTGTATATATATATATATATATGTATGTATGTATGTATGTATAT